>JANHGB010046706.1:28582-74032 GCA_026283785.1 Coracopsis vasa
TTGAACACTGCCAGGGATGGGGCAGCCACAGCTTCTCTGGGCACCCTGTGCCAGCGCCTCAGCACCCTCACAGTGAAGAATTTCTTCCTAATGTCTAAAATTTCTTCCCAATACCTAATGGTAAAACCTCTCCATCCCAAAAAAGGAGGCATTAGCTGGAAGCAGTCCTTGGCTGTTCTATCCCCAGGACCTCTCCTGGGCATTGCTTTGGAAGACTGCTAGCTGCCACTGCTCAAAGCCAAGTAGGGAGCATGCAACATAAAGCAGCCTGGATGACAGCACACCAGTTCTGGAGATCATGACTTGTCTGGTCCACTTAGTAGTATAGACACAGTCTGAGAGAAAAAACATTTATGTGGCATTCCTCATGCTTTCAAGTAACCCATAACATACTCTCTGCCTACCAGATGGAATTTGAACGTCGCCCAAGCTGAAAAAAGACAGTTATTCAGAAGTTCAACTTCAGTAGTTCACAATATACATTCAAGAAACATGGCATAATGAGTAACAGTTCCTCCAGAAGCCACAGCTAAGCCAAAAAGGTAAAGCATTTCCAGACATGAGGCAATTCCAGAGTTTTCTACATACAAGAGCCTTGAAACAAATGACAGCCAGCACAAAGCTGTCCACATTTCTGTACTGGGCATGAATCTCACATAGCTGTTTCCTCTCTGCTATGGCCCCAGATGCAGGCCTATACTCAAATACGTCAAACAGCAACTTAGAGCCTATTCTGTGCTTAACCACTGGTCATTGAAGACCTGCTGCTCAGCTGCATCCAGCATGTGCTATGTGTTAGAGCTGGAGAGAGTCCCTTCAGCAGGAGCTTCTTTGAAGGCTAATGAAGACCAAGCTGAAACGTGTTGTGGCCATTTCACCGTATCACAGGACTTGAAACATCTTTTCCTCATGTGACACACCGCTGTCTTGTGAATAAGGGAAACTGATAACCGGGAGAAACCTGGATACACAGGGAAAACAATCTGTGTTTCTGTAGCCCTTTCTACCCAGAGTCACACATTTGTGGGTGGCAAAGAAGAACACAAGCTGCAGATTAAATCATACTGCTGTGGGAATTATTCCTTTCTTCTTTCTTTTGTTGTCTCTGTTTCTCTCTCCCTCCCCCTTGCCTCCCCCCACCAAAAAAAAAAAGAGGGGAGAAAACACCACCAGCTCCCAGAAGTACCCAGGCCTTTCAATGATTGTGGTTTATAACTCAGTATGTTGTCTCACATATTCTGATGGAATTTTTAAATGGATGAGATGTGCTCACAGCAACTCGGTCTAAATATTAATTACCTTTAGTGTTTTCCAGTGGTGGAGTAAGTACTAAGATAACAGTTTCACAATGCAGCGAGCATTTAGATAACATTATCTAAACACTTTCTGTGTTACAGACTTATTATCTCAACACTTCCTCAGTTGTCACCACCACAACCTCTTGCCAAGGCTAATATATGCCTCTCTATTGAGATTCTCTCCCTGATCCCATCTCTACCAGCATTCTATTCTTCCCTCTGTATAAATGTATGCACAAGATGACCTGCTAGCCTGGAGGGATGCTGGAGTTTATGCTTCAAATGGATACATCAATCAGGAGCGTGACAGGGCTAACAGCAATATGAACACCTCCAGGAAGTCAAGGGGAAACTGCTGCACATCACATTAGCCAACGTTTTGAGGAGTAATTATATTGGAGCCTCTGCACATACAAGAGCCACTTCAAGTCTTTGCTGGAGAAAAGTACCTCTTGTCCACGTACAACGTACGTAATAACCTTCAGTATGAGCACAGTACAAACTGCTCTCAGCTTCCTGCACTGGCTGCTTGTGATCTCTTAGAATAAGTTAGTTCCATGTTTGGTTTTTTAATGACCTTAAAGATGGACTGGACTGTACCCAGAACAACATAACAGAGCTTACACATTGTAAGTAAATTACACTGTGACAGTGCTTAACCTTAGGAGAAGTTTTCACTTCAGGAAAGATCACCAAGCTTTTGCCAGATGACTTCTGCAGGGAACAACATGTTCTACAGTAAAAGTCAGCTCTTTCTTTCCCTGAAAACTATATCTAGAAAGAAATACGCATATTTTTGCAATACACTAAAGCAGTGGTTAATATTTAGCTTGGTTTTTTATTAATGGATTAAAATGTACAACTAGCTCCTCCAGTGCACTAGCATTGTGAGATTGTCTTACATGTAAAACTGAAGTAGCAGTTTTATTCCTGTGAGCCGCAATGAAATACCACATCATAACAGGTGAAAATCTCCCATAAATATTCACAATAAACCCCTCATTTTTCTATAGTTAAGAAGTGCTGCATGTTGAACACGGAAATTTATTGATTTATTAATAGCTGCACATGGGTATAGAATGTAGCTTGTCAAAATATGCTGCTCTGATCCAAAATTTGCTTCTCATTATTTTTAGGATGAACTGAAGTAATTCCTAGGATGAACTGAAGTAATTCCTAGACTGTTGATAGCTATAAAAGAAATAAGCCAAAATGACCCAACATCCCTGAATAATTAAATTAGGCAGCAGGCTGCCATGACCAACACAAAGTATTTCTTCTCATTACATCCAGGGAGAAATACCAATCTTCATATCCATTCACACCAAAGACAACATGGAGTAACAAGGAAGGGTGAAATGCCTCTGGATCAAGGATGTTTGTCCTCATACCAAATATGATGGCAAAAGAAGGTTGGTCAATCCATCTACTAATACAAGTATTAACCAGTTAAAATCAGGGGGGTTTAGTTAACACTTCATGACCAGAAGCACAATCCATTCTAAACAACTTGACATGATTCCTGCTCTGCAAATGGGACATGATGCCTCTTTGTGACAGGATGTCACCTGTAGACAACACTACAGGAATCCAAAGAGTACTAATAAATAGGTGAAGAGTGTTCATCTTCCTACTAATACTCAAGAACATTTCAGATACTACAGGTTAGAAAATAAACTGACTGCAGAGAAAAGTAGATAAATAGAGAAACAGTTTCCCTCAGTAACAGAAACCACCTAGATTTTGTGCTAAATTACAGGGTTTTAATAAACCCCCATTTTTACTCCATCTAATCAATACCAGAAAAAATTAAAACAGGTCTCAGGCATCCAGAAAACAAAATTTCTGCAATGAAATCCTAACCAACAACAGCCTGCCCTTAGCAGCAGATGGGAAGTGGTGTAGTCAGCACTATACCACACTGTGCAGCTCGAGGCACTAACGATTACTGAATGCATTTATGGGTTTTAACATTTGTGTTACACTTCAGAATTGTGCTGATGCAGAACTACAACTATTTTGATTTATTTAAAATGTCAGTACCAAAAAAAATTATTCTGGAAGTTTGTCCTATTCATTATGAATATAAATTCTTTGTGATTAGACACCGGATCCTGCCCTGTTTGGGAAACACAAGAATTGTGACCATATTTCTATTGTAATACAGGATAAAAAAAGAAGAAACGTGAAGGTTATTAAAGGTACATTCAGGTTAATGAACACACATTTTCAACTGAAATTATGAGCTTCTTCAGATATACCACCTTACCAGAAATCAGGGACTTGCTCACATCTGTACCTGTATTATCAGTTATCCTAAACCCAATAGCACCTGCTGGTTATAACTACAAAATGAATTACAGTTAACTAGAAACTTGTCAGAAGGGATGCAATCTTTCTTGCTTTAGCATACTCAAAATACCAACATCAGGAAGGACTGCCTATAAAGCTTGTGAAATCCCTGCTGTTATCACCCTTCTGACATCTCTCTCTCCTTGTCTGAAGTGCTGCATTTTTTCACACATTGTTTGAAATGGACTCCTTTGGAAAAGCAATTTCCATACAAGATCTAATACTCTTTAAAAAAGGAATGCAGACAGATGAGCCTATATACTCAATGTGACACATAACTTACTCATGGCACATGAAAAAGTTACACGTTAAGTTATGTGTGGTATCTCCAGAAAAGCCCTCTTTCTGTGCTGTCTTCACATTTTATTAAATACCATACGGGCATAAAATCACCTCAGAACTGTCATGAGCAGTTGTGCTCTAGAGATCAGGACTGAAAACATTCCTTTTGAATATTAATAACTAAACTCTGGAACAAGCCGGACTGGCACTGATGGAGGCTCGCCAACCAACTATTTCATTTTTTCAGCCTAAGGCATAAACTGACCTTTCCTTAACAGCTCAGTACTGCGAAGTTTAAACCCTGGCTCTCCTTAATTTAAGCTTTCCTTGGTAATTTTATCTCAGATGATACAGCCATCAGTTACTTCATGTCACAAAGTGAGCTGTATTAGTATCATCAACCGGCATGCTTGCACAATGTGGGTCACAGACCCACATATAGCTGAAGCTCTGTAAAAAGGGGCTTCCCCTTACTGCCGTAAAGATGCTTTCAGCAATCATAAAGGGGACAAAAAACTCCTCCTTTCCATTACTATTTGTGTCATGCTGCTCTAGAATTAGAAGCTGTTGCATGCTGGTGATCAGTGGGCTACTGAACTGTCCCTTCTGCCAACCCACCATGCCATCCATGCTCTGCCGGAGCTCTTCCCCAGGGAAGCAGAGTCCTCCTTCCCCTCTGGAGAAGGGGAAAACAGCAAGGGAAATGTTGAGAGGTTTGACATTTGACACATGACAGGCACTAGCATGTATTGAACAAGTCAGTCTGTAAAGCCTGGATAATGAAAATAAGAACACTGCAAATTAAGTTTCTATAGGTTCACTATTACACCCTAACTGCACTATTGGGATAACTCAAATTAGGGAAACAATCATGTTCAGCTTCTAAACAAAGAGTATTTAACACACAGGTATGGAAGAGGATCAAACCACATTTACATTAAGAGCTTAATTTTCATAGTATCACTCTAGGAGTAAATCCACAAGTCATTCTCAGTTCCTTAGTAATTGTGTAAGACAATTCTTTCCTATATCTTTGTGGCAGAGATGCACTCAAAGCCACAAATAAGTTTGTCACCACATCTTTGCTCTGGACTAGATTCAAACATGCACATTTTTGAAAAGACTATATACATGGGATAATACATAAATCTGTTAACACTGACATCAGGATGTGGTTCTGAGCAACCTGATCTAGTGGAAGATGTCCCTGCTATTACACGGGGCTGGACTAGATGAGCTTTGAAGGTCCCTTCCAGCCCAAACTATTCTATGATCCTAATTTCTTTTATAACAAAACATCAAAAATTACCTCAATTCTGTCTAGATGGTTATGTCACAAGAAGCTCTGGAAGCTAAAAAGTTCCGTCTTCTGTTTTGCCTTAAAATGGCTTTGATCTCAACAGAAACTTGTTAGAAACGATTACTGTCACTACCCTTGTAACTTGAAAACTCAGATCAGCATTACTGTATGTGTTTTTACAGGGCTACTGTATAACTGTGGATGCAAAGTCTCAAAACCCACATTATTTGTTTTTAGAACACATGTAGCTCTCTTGGTACAAATAACACAAGCTCAGAGTTTTTCAGGAACCAACACTTCCTCAGTTGGGAACACCGAGTTCAAACCTCCACCCCAGTACTGTACAGACAAGGCTGGAGACACCTAAACAACTGAAAAACAGGAGGACAAAACCAGCTGTCAACAACCCTGCAACAACCCTCACTAAAAGGTATAAATATAAGGGGAAATAATAAGTGAACAGAAGATGATTCTCAGATTGCTAACAGCATGAAGAAAGAAATGAAGTAGATAGTAAGTCACTGCCACTTAAGCAGTCCTGCTTGCATCATATGTTTCTATATGTGGAGGGGTTGTGTCCAGCTTTACAGTTATTTTGTCCAAAATCTTCGCAGTTTAAAAGACCATTGTACAGAAATCCCGAAGATGGGGCTGACAAATAATGAAAACTGAGATTTCATAAAGGAAAAACAAATGTTTCTTATCATAATAGAACCTGATTTCCTGAAAAGCATCCAGTCTTCTTTCTCATTGCTTTTTGACTAATGGAAGAAGCCCTGGCACGGTCATATCAATCCATAGCAATTCACAAGTTAATAGACACTACATTCAATTTGCAGTATCTCCATTTAAATGACTTGTTCACTCAGTCACAGAGATGTTCTCCAGACTTGCACGCAGGCTCTGTCACCACAGTTAAGATACCAGACCACAAATACATGGCATACTTTTGACATAGAAGTTATAAAAATAAACCCACAGCATATCAAATGCCACTCCTCTTAGCAAGGCCTCAGAACACACGCTTATTTTTGCTGTCTGTTAATGTAGGTTAATGCACCCTTCTTCCCCTCACCCCCATGAAAGCTGGATGCTATTATCCAAAGTAGCATTATATTAGATTAAGGCCATCCAGAAAGGGTATGCTTGGAAAAAAATATGGCAAACTGAAGGGGAAGAAGAGACATAAGGCCATATTTTGTTGTCATTAAGTTCACTGAAGATGAAATTACATTTATCGGTTTCAGTCACAAAGCAAGTACATCAGCAGGGAAATGCGGTTACTTAGTCCCTTCAACACAGAAAAAAGAGGAAGAACATTATTCTCAAAAATCTAAAAGCCATTAATGCAGTTTTGATTTGTGTTTCAAACAGCTGCTTAACGTGTGAATTTCCAGGGAAAAGTAGAAGAAAAAAGCATTGTATCATGAGTTTTATGTTCTATATTCACACAGCTAAAGTTGTCAGGTGTTAAACCCATGAACCCATCTGCCAGTATGAGCCAAATTCTAGTTTTTCTGGCAAATAAACCTCAGCATTGGGAGCCTGCTACTGAAGCGGCAGCCTTGCTCCTACAACAGGCAATCTGAGGCACTTCTGAACATCTTGGATCAGTTTGAAACTGACAGCTGAAAACAGGATTTGTAAGTGCTGGAAGACTTGATTCACCTCTATGTTCATTCCTCCCCCAACACAAATCTTCTGAAACCTTTATATGATTATACACCTATGATAATAACCCAGTATTTAAATTACAGAACATGAAGAGATATGAATCTTAATGGAGAGCTTTAATACTCCTAGGACTTGAGCTAAACTCTCACAATTTGGCAGGGGGACAGCACTACTGTAAAATGAATGCCTTTTTGTGTCCCTGGAACGAAAAAACCCAAACCAACCTCAACTATACCTTAACTGAATGAAAGCAAGCCCAAACCACAAAGCAAAGTACCTAAATCTCTCTGCATTTCTTTCTACTGCACATCTTGCTCAAGTACCAAGCATGCAGTATTTGATGTCCTTCACATTTCTATTAAATTACACAGAATGGACCCATGTTTTTCAGAGACCTGAACCTCATTAATTTTACAGCATGATCTTGGAGGAAGTTTGTCCTCCTTTGCTGGACTGTTTGTAAAAGAGACTATGAAAATACGTAAATACCTACCAAAATAGATTAAAATTTGTGCCACTATCAGCTGTAGCACTTTGAAGTTGCATGAAGTTCTTTCACATGTGCCCATCATGCAGTATTATCACAATTAATAGAATACATTTTATCATTCAAAATAATACTAAGCAACATGTAGAAAATACTAAAGCCATGACAAATGCATTAGTTTACGATCTTTGCACTTGGAAAGTACAGTTTAACTGACTAATTTAGAGAGCAATGAATCCCTGTACATTTAACTCAATCTCTGAATCGCCTCCAAATGATTTAACTCCTGCATGTTGACTCCCATCTGATGTCCCTGGAGAGTGAAGGCACTTGAAACAGGTGGCACACAAATCACACTGAGTAACAGAGAAAGAACTGCATTAGCAGGGACACAGAGTATTGAAGACTCCCAACTCAGTCAACCATATTCACTCTGTTCTCTCGTGCTCCAGCTCCCCAAGTGATATTTCTTTTTCAATGACAATTACAGGTTCCAGGTAATTACTTTCATTAGTTTCTAGACCTCATCTACCCACCACTCGCTCCTCTTTTCTCAGTTCTGCAGGCTCTATATCACTTTAGTCCTCTGCTCTTCCATCTTCTGTAGATGTAAGTTAATATCTGAATTAATTCTGGAAGGTAACATCTCATCTTCCATCTCATTTCTTGACTTGAAAGCCCCAAATTTCAGGTTCTGTAATAACCACCTTCCTTGTAGGATTCCTCTTGCTGTAATACAGATTTCATTTCTCCTTGCCAAGCACGCCTACCTAGTTCAACAAACTCAGTCACACTGTATTGCTTCAAATGACTTTATGAAGACCATAACTTCATTTGTTCATGAAGTACAGGAAAGTAATTTCATATCAAAGATAGGGTAAGATGGGTCTGTTAGCCAAGGCAATCATTACTCAGATGGGTTACAGAGGCACTGGACATCATCCCAAATTCCAGCAACACCCTCTTAACAGGGGGAAAAAAAACCATTAAGTTTTTGGCCTATGAAAACCCCTCCTAATCCCATCAATGTTAGAACCCATAGGACATTCTACTTTCCCACAAACAGAAATGAAGGTAAGATTTCTCTGTTTAAGCAAAAAGGTAAATTTGAACATGAGAAGGAATTCACCTTTGCTTTAAGCTGTCCAAGTAAACAGAGTTTGAAAAGAAATAATATTCCAAAGAAAATGTATTTAAAAACATGTTCTGAAGCCACATGGAGCTCACATTATAAGAAACTAAATGAAAATATTATTTCTGTACATCAGTCCAGTATTTCTTGTATTTTAAGCACTTACACAGAAGTATGATGAACACATTATCTGAAACTGCAGAAAGTCTGTTCCATGAAGACAATTAAAGAAAATAATGAGAAGGAAAAACAATTATTCGATCACACTAAAAGCAAGATTTCCTGTTTTCAGTTCCACCAAGTAATCTTCTGAGATAAATTATTTCCTCCTTAGTTTTTCCCTTGAATTAAGCACAAGTTTCCATTTGAAACTGCTGCTAAAATGAAAAGAAAAACACCACACACACAAACCCACTTCTGCAGCAAAATATATTTTCTATAAACGCCTGGCATACCAATTCAGTGCCTTGGCAAGAGTGGAACTACAACTGGTGCTGCAGATTGTGCTGAGCCACACAGAAAGCTCTTGTGAACAGCAGCCATTCACGGTGGGACACTCCAAAATGAAATGATCACCAGAGAAAGGAAAAGCAGGATCATTTCTTGAACCCTGAGCAGCTCAGACTCTAAGCCCCAGCGCCTGTGTCTTGGCCTATGTTGCCATCTGTACTGCTAACAGGACCACTGCCAGGTCAAACAATTCCTTCAGCAGGAAGGTACTGCAATGGTCAATTTTGCACTGAATTCTCACCCACGTAGAGAAACAAAACAGTTGAAGCTTTTGGCTACTTCTGTGGACGGCACATGTTTGTTTGCAAGCAAGTCTATTAGTTAGCACACAGAAAGCACCCTGCTCTCACGTGTATAGGCACTGTGTGTGGAGTTCTGTGTACATGTAATCCAACATGAGCTCCAACACAAACCCACATATAAGTAGCATGCAGAGGGGGAAAAAAAAGATGCAATTTGCCCTGATCGTCAAACCAGCCTCACCAGTTAAATAGTGAGAGGGGATTTAAATGAAAGGAAAAGCTGAACTCCATAAACTCTACATGTAAGCTTTCATAAAGTAGCCATACCTACATGTATTGATGGAGCATTTAAATTGCAAAATTTTCCTGAAAACCCCCAAGACTTCATTATTTCTAACAGGTTACTGAGATTTGGCAGGATTTTCCTCAAGGTCAGAAACATTCTCTTCATGCTTTCACTTAAATACTGTTAAATTTTGACTGAATTATAGGGTGAGGAAAAGAATAAATAACCACTTCGCTATCCTGGTTCCTCCTCCCCCTTCCTGGCAACTTGAAAGCCAGCCAAAACCATTAAAACTCAAGTCCACACTATTGCCATTACCATCCTGTTCCTGAAGAATCCAGAAACAGAGAAAACACAGGTGTTACCAGTCAATGTTGGAGAAGGGAAATGAGTTAGACTGCAGTCACATCAAAATCTCCCAGTATAGTCTGCAGCTTCAGTATCCCAAGTTTTTTTAGTCTAGCCTACAGAAAATGTCTCATACCATAACTGATAAAATGGAACCAACAGAAAAGGAGTTAAAACATCCATTCCCCTATTGGGTTGGTTAAGCTTCTCAATTCTGCAAGCCACATGAAGCAAGCGTCTGAATCCTCAAGGAATGGCTGATGTGTTACGCTTTATCCTGTTGTGACTTGCTGTTTCACTGGAGCTTGGAATAAGCAAGGCAGCCAGACAATATTTTTCTTTGTTGGCAGTTCAGAATTCCTGGAATGGTTCAGGAATCACTCCTGCGCAGCTTCCCAGCACCTTTATTACCATGGAAAAGAAAGTGCTTTGGTAAAAAGCAGACAATTGGAAATAACCCAAGATACTGAACGGAACGATTGAAGATGATCCCAACCAGGGAATTCTAACACAACATCAGCAAGAGTCTCTGTTGCCTCTTCAAACTTTGGTCTCTGTGTGGGCACATCTTTCCCTCTGTGGCATGGACAATTATTTCATGCAATGTGCAGCCTCACCCAGGACTCAGTCTCTTCTCCAGAGCTCCCTATCAACCCTAACCTGCCTGGATCCACCCCATCTCAGCAGTTACAGCTTATGTTCTAACCTGGTACCTCTCTGCTCTAAAGGAAAGGGAGCTAGCAGTAGAAAATAGGAATTTCTTGGTAGAACTGCTCCTTTTTTCACCCCTGGCATCCGAACGCAGGCAGAGTCTCCACAATATTGTGTTTATGTGCCCTATGAAGGGGGGAGCTGCTTCCTTTTAAAACGATTCTGGTAAATGGTGGGATTGTTCAAGAGTGTGATTGCCATCAGGAAACACGAGAAGGTTTTTGAAGATGCGAGTACAATAGGGCTGCATAATCCTAACGCTGTTCCCACAGAGATGTCAGGCTCCCATCACACACTTAAATAGCTGTCTGCACATAGACTTTATCAAGCTCCTTTGTTTTACCACAATCAACCACTGCATGAGACACATTCAACTGTTGTAGAAAAAAAGACACATAAATACATGTGAGCAGAAGAGCAAAGTCAGAGCAAAGGTTATAAATTGTGGTCTTTTGTGTGGGACAGGTTGGTAATACAAGATTGAAAATGAATGAAAGGAGTAAAGAACATGCAAATTATTTCACTTTTTCCTCTAGGGCATATGATTTCCTCAATAGGCAGGTTACCCACCCGATGCAGCTGAGGACAACACAAACCTCCTTTGTCAATGCTTAGTGACCTATTAAAACATTCCACTGTAAAATGAGACTGTTTTCAGGTGTTACAGAAGGTCTTGAGACTTGGATACACCATTATTTACAGACAGCAATAGATACATTGCACAGAAAAGGAACTACCAGGTTCCTTTATTCTGTCTTAAGAACTTTGCTGACCTTACTGTCATCAGATGACAGATCTGGCCTATGGACATGTCCAGGTATCAAGAGAATAGCAAAAAGGTTAAGCCCACACTTGCACTTCATTCCATAACTTAAGTCTAAAACACAAGAGGCAATTGCTTGCACAAAATTGGCACAGAATGGAGCCACACAATGTTGTTTAAAAATACCTGCAAATTCACTCTATTATCAACCTGAGAGGGAAAATGGGCAAAGCTGTGCTGGGGACATCACAATCTGTATCTTTACTACTAACACCCTGCTACTACAGCAACTGCTCCAGTGTTACTCTACACAGTCACTAACTGGCAATAGGGTGTATCACATCCCAAGCAATCTGGACCATAAGCCATGTCTTACCTCAACCATACTCCATGTCGGTCTTGTTGACCAAACTCCAAACCACCAGAAGCAGCAGTCCAGCAGTTTTAAGTTATTAAATGTCCTTCTGCTCCAACCATCATCAACATAATTTGACAGGAAAAAAAGCCCCATCCCCAACACACCCCTCCAGCTGAATTCTCAAGAGGCACTAACAAGAGGTACTTCAATAGCCTGTAAGGATCAAAGTCCCCACCTTTCTTACACATTTGGTAGACTATTTTTTCCCCCCTTGAAATCACTGTTAGTTAAGACAGGCTTTCAGAGACAAAATAAAAGCTCCCCTGGAATAGAGAGTTCTACACAGTCCTTGTGTAATAACTAAGTGTAAAATTAATGTTCAGAGTGTTCGGGTTTTCGCTACGCTGGCCAATAATACTTAAGTGAGAGAAGTTGTGAACATTTTATGTTTAGACAACCAGCAACTTGCAAGGAGTATCAGTAATGAGACAACGTGTTTCTGCCAGTGTGTGTGCATCACACAGATTTCTAACATTACATTAAAAGCTACACATTTGTATTTCACATGAATATAACTTTCAACAAGTATCCACTTCAAGGAAGAAACAGTGCAGCAATAAATATGAAATTGTATGTTTGTGAAAAGACATTTACACATTCATATGTAAGAATTATGTTTGTCCCACAAGCAGTAAGTTTCTAAGTGAGACCTGTACCCAAAATCCTGCCTGAGTCTGCTGTTGCTTCATCCCAGCAAAAGTACTGCATGGGCTCGAGAGGCTGGCAGTGGTGCAATGGCCAGCAACTGCTAACTAAGTGTACATATCCTTCTGCAAGGTGGTTTTAGTATTTAGCGATGGAACATGACATCGGTCTTCTTATTTCAATCACACAACTTGTCCTCCACTAAGCTTAAAGGGAAGATGCTCCTTCTGGTACTCCTAAGAATATCTTGAAAAGAGTTAAAAGAATTAGAAAGAGCTCATCTCATTCAAGGTATCTAGATGGTTCTCCCAACCCATTTTGCCAATTTCCTCTTGGGAAAAACAAACAAGCAAACAAACGAAATCACATACACACACAAAACCCAAACACCAAGAAAATAAATACAATTACTTAAGCTGAAAAAAGTATGGAACACTTAGAGATTATTTTCACACAATCCTAGAATGGTTTAGGTTGGAATGGACCTTAAAGCTCATCCAGTTCCAAATCCCTGCCATGGGCAGGGACACCTTCCATTAGAGCAGGTTCCTCCAAGCCCCGTCCAACTGGGCCTTGAACACTGCCAAGGATGGGGCAGGCATTTTCAGGTGTAAAAACCCTAATGAAATACAGCCGACACTTCAGAACACTTGCTGGCATAAAGAATAAAGCTCTAATCCTTTCTGCTCTTCCCAGCCGTAACTACACTGACAAAAGCCCTGCTGGAGATGGATCTGTATGACCTGAGAGTTATCTTTCGCCTTTATGATTACTTGAGAACTGCTTTAAATCCCGGAATACAATAATTCTTGAAAATTTAAGCTATACCAGCATTAGGTTTGGTGGTTCATTTCTTCACAAACTTTAAGTAGAAAAAGATTTTTCAGTAGTCCAAGCAGTTAAGTCGGTGCAGCCAACATTTAGAAGGGGGAATGGTGAGGTGCAAGTATTGAAAACCCATCTTTGCCATTATACATCCATAGTGACTGCTGAAAACAAGGCACCCATATTCATCTTTTAAATCACCTGCCTGTAAAAGTATACATATAATCACTGGATAGACTACATGTGAAATGTCAGAATAAGGTCACCTAAGTGAAAAACCAAACATGTAACTAGCTGTAAAATACCAGGTCTGTCTGGTTTTCAGGAGGAGAGTAACATCTCTTTGCAGTACAAAATCACTGGAGTAAGACATGTAATGGTTTAAAGGAATGATCAGTACGGGCAAAACTGGCAACGACAGGGCCCTGCTGCAACTAACAGCTAGTATTGTATCTAGCTACTGATGCCCACATATGGACTAGTGCAGTATACACACTACAATGGTTGCCAAAGAATTGAACCATATGAAACTAATTACAGCCTGGATTCCATACGGCCTTATTTTTTCTTAGGCAAACAATACCAAGATTCTTAAAGTACCTAAAAACATGTTTCTCATGAGAACTCTGTAGTTAACTCTGTTTTTCCTCACAATTTGTTCTTCTATAACATAACAAAGGCTGATAGTAAGTAGCACAATTCCAACCCAAGCTAGCCCTAGAATTTCCATTTCTAATCCTCTCTTCAGAAAGCAGAAAGGATTTCAATTTTCCTGCAGCCACGGGAATTCAAGAGAGCAGAAGGAAACCAAAAAATCCAAACCATCCAACAAATCACTTCAGATAGATGCCAAATTTTATTTCATGTGGAAGTTCAAAAAAAAAAATCTAGGAAAATTATTTAGAAACAAAACACAGTCTGGTTTTGCACAAACTCTGCAGATTTAATACCAAGGCAAGACAAATGGCTCCAGCAGGTTCTGTCTGCCCTGTGTTAGGATCAATGCATGAGTTGAGTGCTAGGGAAGACTTCCTTCAGGGTTGAAAGGGTAATTTAGTTTCTATGGTCCATTAATTTCTTGGCTTCTTTCCCCAGTCTGCTCATCAGTGTGAAGTGCGGTGATGAGTTTCAGAACACGGAACTTGAAACAGCAGCTACAGAATTCCTTCACACAATGACTGCAAAACATCTTACAGAATTAATGTAGCTTTGGAAATTCCTGACCTAGAATTCATACTGGTGTCTTGCATCAGGAGCCATTTTTACCTTTCAAACTGACACAAAGTCAGTTAATTACATTATCTATGGCTTATTCATCAGCATTTAAGCCAACAGCCTCCACACAGCCAAACTAGTTCTGCTTCAGCTGAATTAGTAACAGATGGAGAAGATACATTACCCTCAGTCACAAGGTTAAACAGATAATTCTGAAAAAACACAAGTCTTCGATATTATCTGATCCTATTAATGTTGCATGGGCAAAGAGTAACACATAGCTGAGTTCAGGAGGAAGGAGAATAATTTAGGTCACTTGAAGAAACTCATTTCTTTATTATTTCTTTCCTTCTGGAAGCACAGACTGCAACCATTGAGCTGAAGAAACAAATTTGGCACCAGGAAGGCACATATAAGCCATAATGAGTCCTAGACTCCTAGAAAGTTAATGCTCCACAGTAGTATTTAGCTTAGTGTAAATGCTAACATGATTTGACCCTTTTCTACCACAGGGCAGGATGAAAACAAGGCTTACATATAGTTCTGTTAGCCTACTTAAGACAACTTTCTACTACACCTTTATATTCTCTGTCTGTAACACAAATAAAAGCCAACCCTTCTCACATGGAATTAAGTGGCCTGGGTTCAAAAAGGACAGCACTAGAAAAGCATTAGGAATAGTCAGAAAAAGATTTAGGATTACCCTTCCTGCATTCTCACCCTGTACCTCAGGGCAGACTCATCCCTTTTTTTAACCAGCAGCAAAAAAAAAATGGTATAAACCTGAACAACGAGTAATTCTTCTGGTAGTTTCCACTTTCAATCTCAATATTTTAAGTAGATTCTCCTCAGAATAAAGGAAAATTTTAAGTAAAACCAGGCACAGTTAAAATTAAGTTGAATTCAACCACTTCCTGGAATTTGGCTGGCTTCATTGACAACACTTAACATGAGAATATAAACTTCATTAATTCCTGTAATCCGAGATGACTACACCAGAACTTCCTGCCAGACACACCATTCTTAACCCCTGGTGGCACTTGGGTGGGTTGCAAGGCCTCCCACCTCACTCCAGAGGAAAGGTCCTGTTCCCAGCAGTGGCATGGGATGGTGACTGTTATTCCATGCAGGTGAGTTTTCTGTAGTAAGTTCCTCTTGAGAGAAGGGTGAAGAATTCTAGCAACAGATACACCTTGTCAGAATCCAGCACAAGATGCATTTCGTCACTAACTGAGCCAAGCAGCTTCAGCTGTTGAGTACAGCACTATTTCACACTGCTGCCTTCCACACAGTGAGCTACAAAACATATCAAGAGTGAGCCAGTAAAAGCTACAGTGTGCTATAAAGAGAATAAGAAAAGAAATAGAATAAGTCCTTGCCTTGCCTTGTTCTTGTTAATTTTGCTTGTCTTCCAGTTTGCAGCTTAACACATATGGGCAAATTATTACACAGATGATCCCAGCAAGTCTTATGCTTGAAGGTGGTCAGATTGCCATCTCCTGGAGATCAGCTCCAGATCCCAGTTGTCTTACACTGCTTCAGCCATTTCCTCTTGTGTTATTTCAGCCTGCACTGGTAAGGTGGCTGCTGTGTTTTAATTAATTAGCCTACCACAATGGGATTTTGACAGATGATATACTAATTCTACAGCATACCTGCTTCTGAAGATGCAGATATATCATATGAACTCTGCATCAGAATAATTTATTTCCTTGGCAAAGAATGAGACTACCTGCATTCCTCTCTGCCTTTCAACAACAAACACTCTCCCACTATTGAAATGACTTGGGTGGAACAGCTCTGCTAACACTTCTCAACCATTTGCTAATGTTTTCATAATGGTACTGTTGGAAGGCAAAATTTTAATCAAGAAGGTTTCGTTAAGATTCTTAAAATGCTACTATGAAGACTAGGTCAGAGCAAATGGAAACAAGAAAAATCTAAATATTGACTTAAATTCTTAAGTTACCTGTCCAAAAAATGCACATCTAAAATTAAGGTCCTAAAAACGATATTTTCAAAGTGCTTCTTGAAATACAAGCTATGGCTGCATGCATTTTGCCAACTTAATAATCCCACAAAATCAGATCTTAATTAGAATAAAGAAATAACACAACAGTGACGAGGAAATTCAGGTTAGATATAGGGAAAAAATTCTTTACTGTGAGGGTGGTGAGGCACTGGCACAGGTTGTCTGGAGAAGTGGTAAATGCTCCATCCCTGGCAGTGTTCAAGGCCAGGTTGGACAGAGCCCTGGGCAAGGGTGAGGCAGCCCTGCCCACAGCAGGGGATTAGAACTGGATCAGCTTTTAGGTCCCTTCCAACCCAATCCATTCTACGATTCTATGATATTTCTAAACTCTCACACAGAGATACATATACATCCATGTATTGCCATCTGAAATAATCACCTGTACAAAATCTAAAGGTCAGAGGGAGGAGGGACAAAGCAGCAAACAACCTTCATCTTGTAAGTATAGCCAAACACACAGTGTACGTCAGAACCTAATGTCATGTTGGGAAAGTTTTAATATTGTATAGGTAAATGATTGGTATACAATTAGCGAATTAATCACAAAACCATGTCAATAATAAGTATCTAGCATAAGATAGCATAACATGAGTATGTAACAAGAACATACAATTTCATCCAGTTGGAAACAGGTGACCTTTAAGGTCCTTTCTAACCCAACCCATTCTATGATTGAATGGTAATTCCTGGGTTTATGTGTTTTGGCACATACAGAGGGGTTTTATTAATACGCGTTCAGGGCTGCTGAACTGCTTTGCAAGTGGAAAGTTCAGAAGTGAATTAGGCAGCTTATATGCTGGTTAAGTCTTTACGGTGTATTATATAATCTTATATTCCAAACATAGCTAATACCTACTTCAGGAAACAGTCCAAAGAAGCTGCTCAATTTAAAATGGAGATTTTGATTCCATGTTCAGATCAGAAAGCTGAACTATCACTGGCAGGCTATTTGGCTGGGAAAGGAATCTCTTTGAAGCTGCTCATGAGTTTGGAATGTACAAATGAAGACTGTATCCTAATGCAGCCAGACAAGGAAGTCAGGACATAACTTTAAACAATCATGTGGTTACAATGGCTTCAATGGAATGTGAGATTCTGAAATTATGTGCAGCTCAAGTGTTTTTTAAATAAGAACTTGCAGTAATCAAACTGCAGATGAAGGAGTCAGAGCACTATTAAACCAGCACACATCATATACAATACTTCTTACATGATGTTGTAACTAAAACATTGAAAATGTATTTCTCATCTCATTATTAGCCTGGTTCAGGGCACTTCTGCTTTCTACACCACAGATGTCTCCTACTTATGCTCCCAGTAAGAAACTCACCCACAAACCCCTGTTTCCTCACCATTACTCTCAGTAGTTTATTTTCGTTGTCATTACTCACAGGGCTTACCTCATGATAAGTCAAACCTACATTAACATGGGTTTATTTGCAAGTAACTAATTTGAAAGAAAAATAACCAAACAGTGGTTAAGTATTTCATTGCTCTGTGATTTTTACGTTTTAGTATGGTTTCTTTGTTGTATTTGGGGTTTGTTTGGCTGGTTTAGGTAACTTTGAGTTCTAGGGCATTCTAGTACAGTAGGGCCATGGTTGGGATTTTCCAGAACCGACACATATAAAAGTAATTCAATTCTTCAGACATACCTTTATAAGGTGTTATATGTAATCCCAGTGGAACTGCTCACAAGCAGAATTAACTAGTAGAGAAGTGTTTAACACATATTGATCTGTAAGCAATACCATTTGGCTTAGGAAATTCAAATTAAGTCAAACTGCTGTTAAAGAAAAAAGTCTATATAAAAAAAGCATTTATTCAACTATAAAAGAGCAGCTCTCCATATGAATTTCAGTTTTTCACTAAAAACATCTGAAAATTATTTTCCTGACAAAAAAAACCCCAACCTAGTTAAAAAGAACAGTGGCAACACAGATCTATCTATAGGCATGTAAAGATGATGTAATGTGGGTGCATATGTTGTAATGGTCCTACAAGCAGAGTGTGGGCAACTGTAGGCATCACTTTTGTACCATTTTTACAGTTTATTTTAGTATAAGGAGCCTTTAAACTAATAAACAAACAAAGCAACAAACCCAAGGGTTTCTTAAAAAGATAATCACATACAGATGTGTCATCTGTATTATGGCAGAAACTTTCATGTAATTTTCTCAGTGCCATTTTTTGCTACATAAAAGGGGCCATCTAGTAGCTAGAAAAGCAATTATCATAGGAATTCCCTTCTACTTCATTGACAACACAGATAAAAGCTTCTCAGATGGGGTCAGGTTTGCATGGTCAGCAAAAAAAAGGAAGTAAAACCAGTTTTCCACTTCCACTTCTCCAGGGAAGGCTGAATATTAGGCTATTAGGTAGGCAGATACATTATTTTATAGCTAGCAAAGCCCTTGGGTAATAAAGAATGAGTGCAACTGCCACAGGCAGCTTTACAGGAAATTGTGTGAAACAATGACAGATGCTCCAGAATTGTTTCAAAACAAAGCAAGGCAGGAAGAGCAGTGTGTCACCTGAGGGCTTGCTCAGGAACTGTACTCTCCAGCATGCTGACAGAACCTACGTGAGTAAAAACTGTATTCGGAGATGATGTGCACACACAGAGCCATACAAATGCAAAGCTAATTCGCTCTGTCCATGACTAAATATTTTAACAAATACGTATTTCGATTGCCATTCTCAAAAACAGATGGAAAAATCTTCCACATTTAACAGAAACTGCTGGAGACTGACAGGAGTAAGTGACAAAATTAAAGCTTTCATGTAAAACTTTCCCATAAAAGGCTGAAGTCCTTCAAAAAACACTCAGGCACTTAAAATACTAAATCTCAAAACCTTCAGTTGGATTTAATGTCCTTTACTCACTTCTGAACACAGGACATATGTCACTAACTAACTTTGGAGCTGACTTGTGAAAGCAATTGGTTCCTGTAAGACAGAAAAAGACACCAAGCAGGATCTTCAAGCAACAAATAATGCCGAACTTCAACTGAAATGAACGTGAGGGAGGTGCCTAAACGTGTCTGAAAACCCTACAAGTAGCTACCTGCATGTTAAATCACACAGATGCTATTAACTGCCCCCCAAAACAAGTTCCTCCAGATTTTTAACTACAATGGAAAATTCTCTTACAGATTGCAGCTGAGTAGAAGAGAGAGGAGCCTTTACACAGCTCAGCTGGCAATCTGCTCGCCTTTGGCAGCATGACATTGATCTTCTTATTCTGCAGTGCCATCTGACTGTTTAACAAATAAGGCTGGCTCTCTCTGATCTCCTAGTTGTTTTGTGTGTGTAACTAACCACACCATTTTCTTGCTTAATAGATGTTTACATTTCTAGCATACTTCTGGCTATAAACTGCTTTAATCTATTTGCTTTAATATGCTACCACCACCGCATGCAAAAATTCATTTGCCTGGCTTTTAGAAAGACCTTTATAAAAAGTAATAATATTTAAAAGCTAATAGTAAAATTACATCCCTTAAGTCAGCTTAGCACTGTTCAAAACAAAGGAGTGGAATTTCAGTAAAGTATATGTCTGCAAAGTGTAAAGACAGGTGGAATCACTGTAACATTGCCAAGTGCGTAAGCACTCGATTCCCATTGTGATTCTGTTTGTTAGTTTATAGAACTATTTTTAAAAGACTTTGGTCCAGATTAGTCCCCCAAATTACAAACTTTGCCATTAAAATATTACTGAACAAGCTCTGAAATTTTTAAAACAAGAAACAACTGTATCTCAAAACCTCTTGTAACAGGATGCAGTGAAGAAAGAACAATAGGCCCCTGGCTCCAAACATGTTCTGAGTTTCATTTCTTGAGTTTGGCATCAAGGAAAGTGTATGCTCAGCTTTATTAAAGCAGTCCACACCGAAACAGGAGCAGAAAAAGTCCAACTCCAAGTAGTAGACAGATCCTGCAAGTGTGTAAGTAGCATAAAGCATGCTGTCAGAAAGCAGAAAGGTACTAGGAGAGCCTAAAATAAAGCAATGCTATTTTTAATATTTTGTTGCTGTTGATTGCACTGTACCAGAAATAGATTCTAAACTAAGTATAGAGGTTTGGGGAAGAGTTTCTTGGGCCATCTGTTCTCCAGGAGGGTTGGATTTGTTCTGTAATACCACATAAATGACAAAGCTGCAGTATATGAAGCTGTTCTTAAAAATGAATACATAATCAAAAGAACTTTCATCAAAAACTATGCCAAAAACCAAAGTCAGACCAGTCTCAAAAGAGCAGTTTACAGTTTTCAACTTGAACAAAACAAGTTCACCAAACTAACACTCTTATTCCCACATCTGTTAGGGCAGTGTATTGTACAAAGACTGACTAGTTTATTTTTCAACTCAAAATCATCTCCACTCACACAAAGCAATCATACAAATTTAGAACATTAAATTGATTTTTCTCTTTATACTCTTCAACTAGTCATTTACATCCAAAATGAATCGTCAAAGATCGTAAATGCCACAGAAAGGGGAAACGAGAATACAGCTGAAATTACCAGTGTATGTGTGGCATGACTGAATGTTAACCTCTCTGCAAGAATAGTGGCCTTAAGAAAAATTAAGCACAACAGAAAATCTTGCTATTTATTACTTAAAACTATACTGCTTTATGTCATTCACTAGAACAGAAGAGAGATTTAGTCCCTTTAACAGCATTAGTGTTATGTCCTGTAAATAAAATTGCGATACCCAGTGTGGGGGAATGGGTAATTGCAGCCACTGGAGAGTAGAATTTCTCAGTCAATGGTTTTACAGTATTTAATTCCTTCATTTAAAAGATTCTTTTCTATGGTGACTTCTACCTGGAAGATATTATTTTCTATTGATTTTTATGATTAATAAAGATCCTGCAGGTTTGGATTAAACTGTATTAAACAGGTCTGTGGGAGTAGTTTATACGTTGCTTCAGCTTAGTTTAATTAGTTCTTTTAGTTTTCTCATTTAGACAAACACTACAGCTACTTAAGTACCTCTCCTGAGATCACTCAGCCTCCTTTGATTTCTTCCCAGTGTTGAGACAGTCCTTGACTTAACTTTGCATTAAGAAGAAATATCACAATCATTAAGTCTAAATAATGACAATCAGAGGAAGAGGGTGAAGAGCACGATAGCAAATTCTGCTACTTCTGTGATACTGAAAACACATGAAAATCAGAACTCAATGAGAAGAACTGCAGTGCAACTTCACAAAAGTTAGTGACTAGATGAGGGGAAAAACCCAAACAACAAATCCCACAAATGAAATTCAATATAGATAAACATACAGAAAAGGTGCAGGAGGATAAAGAAAAACCAAACAAATCATACTTGTTGATTAGGAATTCTAGCTTTGAACAAGATATTATTGGCCAGGGAAGAAGTTCTTGAAACTATAGTTAGCATTTCTACAGAGGTACAATAGTTCAGAAATAACAAAAAAATCCCTAACAAGAAACTGCAGCAATGTTCAGAATTTGGAAAGGGATGAAGAACAAAAGATATTGCAACAGCCTAGAAACACATGAAGTATTAGCATATAAACAGGTGCTGCTCTGAATCTCCTCCATCTCAAGCAATGATGGTAGAAGGAAGAGATGCACAAGTAGGTAAGAACAAAGGGAAGAAATATGGAATGGTTTCCATACAGAGAACAGCCAGAGACTTAAGGAGTCTTCATTGTGAAGGAGATGAACTGAACAGGGAGAGAGCAGATGTGTGCTAAACTCAAAAGGATTGAGGCAAAAAAGGATATAGACAGTTACATTCTCTCCTCTATACAGGAAGTAAAAGGCCTACCAGTACACTAATGAATGAAAAATTAAAACAAAAGCCCCAGACTTTTTTCCACCCACTGCATAGATGAGCTATGGCATTAATTACCAACAAGCATTTGTGCATGCTAAAATTCTAAAATTCAGTGTGGGTTCAAACTCAATTAAACTCACAAAAGAAAAATTCATCAACAGTTGTTAAACACAAAAATATGTCAAGTTGTATTGCCAAACTCAGCAGGAAGCTGACCAAGTGTACAGAAAAATAACTGTGTTCTTGGCATGACCTTCGCGTCTTCCCAAAGCTGTTCCACTTTTGACCACTCTTGAAGACAATTTTTAAGTTAAGAGACTATTTAAGAGAAGTATCTGGATATTTTTCTCTTGAAAAACTAGAAGCACATAATAGCAGACAGCTTCCTGCAACATCCACAGTGACTACGCTACACTGCTTTTTATCTTACTTGGTTAAATGCCGTATCTGTCTCATGGCTGTGTCCAGAGCAGACAGGATCCGAAACTCTTCAGGCAACATTTTCCTTCCTGTCTAAATCATTTTTTTTTTTCTAGGAACTGGGTGGTACAATAAATAATTCCACTGTATGCCTCTGTGCTAAGTAACTGTTCTCCAAAACATCAGATCATCATGTGGTTTAAACAGCATTGTGTGCACACACACAACGTTTCTATGTAATCTGAAGACTAGTAAAAAGGTAATTCCATACATTAGACATCCAATTCCATACATTAGACTGTTAGATCCTTCAGAAAGAAAAAAAAAGATATTTCATGTTCTTCCTTCAGATCAACAGATGGAAATTTTATAATTAAATGTACTGACATCATCCTCCAAAACACACTTGCAGCCCCCATGTTGCTAACAACTGGTAATATGGCAAGATTAAAGAAAGAGGAGATCCCCCAAAGTAGTTTTTGCAGCTTGCTTTCCTCACAGATGGCAGAAAATTCCCTTCTCTAGTCGAAATTCACTCTACCCCTAAATAATCATCTTGTCCTTCTAAGATTCTTCTCCTTACAGTCCTGTCCAGGCTGCAGCCAGAGTGGCCTTTGGGAAACTGACACATTAATCTTACGAATCATGAGACCATACTTTGGAAGTCCTTGAATGATTCACATGGCTACCTACAAGGTGGTGGCTTCCATTTCTTATGGAATGTCTCCCTGTCCCCTCCATCCCTGCGCCCCAGGGAGGAAATTCCAAAAGAAAAATTGTCACTATGAGAGACTGATAGAAAATCAGGGGAGGACAATTGCTGTTCATGCAAATTTCAATTTTCCCAAATATTCTGGCATCTAGTAATGCATTGCTGACTTAAAGATGGCAACTGTGACACAAGATACCTGAAGGAAACTGCTTTTCAGCCCAAATCTGGACTGGTTCTCAGAAATCCACAGAAAACTTGGACAACAAGCCAAGAAGAAAGTGTGGAGAGAAAAGGGGGAAGTCTACTCATGTAGGATGAAAGTATCTTGAAAGTCACAGGCAGAAGAGGTTCACACAGATACCATTAAACCCAGTGATGCATGAGGAATGATTGGGATTTTTTCTTACAGATCACCAAGGAACAAAGCCATGGCCACAGGAGTGATTTAAGATCAGAGTACACTTCACCTGCAACTCCTTGGGGAGAGGAACCCTGACCAAAAGCCTGACTGAAGCAGTTCTACACAAGTTCTTTGTAATGGCTATAAGATAATCCAAAAGTAGCACTATAAATCCTGAAGGAGAGTATCCACATCCAAGTATTGTAATGACAAATCTGCAGAGGTGTAATTACAGCATAGCAGCATGGACCACACATTTTACCACAGGGGAAAGCCATGATCCATCAGCCCCTGTTGCAATGAGAAAACATCATGTCAGTAGATGGCAGTATGTAGCATATTATTGGGAGAGAAGATGAGTTTGTCAATACTTGGAGATGAGCTGGTGCTGAGCACCTGGAAAACAGGTTTACTCCTTAGTAATTACTCAGTCTTAGTTTTATTGTCAGGGTAAAGTCTAGAGAGACTAAATTCAGTCTCATTTATCACAGGTATTTTTATTATTTACTGATTTTTCAGAAAGAAAACATAAAGAGAATATCTGCTATGATCAGTGTGAAAGAGATGACTGTGTACATTGTAAGCCAGAAGCAAGAGTGCTATACGAGTGGATATACTCAACCTGGAGGAAATCTACTCAGCTCAGACCCAAACACAGCAAGTGGCTCCAGTTCTCTTCTTCAAAATTTGACTCAGTGTTTGCTCACCTGTCCAGGATTTCTCAACTTCTCAAGTGCATAAAAGTCACTTCTCTGTCAAACCAGGAACACCTGAAAGTTGCCCAGCATTTGTGATTGAGAAATGACCTGCTCCACATGTGCTTTTCACCCTGCCTCCAGCTTAGACCACATCCTGCCTCACTCAATAAAAGAGCTAGACCTTTTCAAACACAAGATTTTTCAAAGATGAAAAGTCACAGAATCACATCCTAGTTTGGGTTGGAAGGGACCTTTAAAGCTCATTCAGTTCTAACTCCCTGCTACAGGCAAGCACACCTTCCACTAGAGCAGGTTGCTCCAAGCCCCATCCTACCTGGCCTTGAACACTGCCAGGGATGGGGCAGCCACAGCTTCTCTGGGCAACCTGTGCCAGTGCCTCACAACCAGTCACCAGCCAATACTTCTTGCTGCAATACAGGGAAAGCACCGAAGAACAAAAACCAGCAGTTTTGTAATACACTTTAATAATCAAACTCTATACAGTTTGTATTACCAAGCATAACTGTTCTAACTGCAGCTCCTCCCATTAGAGACAGGTTTGAAAATAAGTATTACTGAGCTTGGAACAGAGTTCAGTTACAATGATTATGTAGGAGAAAAGAAAAAGCCCTCAGAAGCAAACAGAAGGGATTAAGGTGAAGAGAAGTACCCCAAAAACCTCAGCGCATATTACACTTTTGTACTTTCAAAATGGACCAGAGCCATACTTTAGAACTTGCTCTGCTTTACTCAGTTGCCAAGTAAATCAAAGCTCAGAGAGCCACTCTGTAATTACTGTACAACACCAGATTGGTCCTCAGCAATGTTCATGAAAAGGATGGCCTACAGCTCACTACATCATTATTAAAAGGAAGAACATAGGTTTACCTTACTAGTCCTACACAGAAGAAATGGGTTATATACGGCATTATTTACATCATATAGGATATTTAAAGTGTTCAAGTTTGCTATCTTCTAAACTAGTAGTAAATTAATAGCAAAGACAAGCTTCTTTAAAACTGTTTTTATACTGAAACTGAAAATTTAATAAGCCAAAACACTAAAAGCATTCACAAGACTAATTCAGTTTTCTCTTCAACTTTATACATGGCTCCAGCCAATTATATTTTAATAATAAGCATTTCCATAACTTGTTTGATATATTACTCACAGAACAGTCCATTTATATCATCACATCATCTGATGATTTCTTAAACAAGCACCTGATTGCACAATGCCTAACAGATAGCGTGGGATTGCACAAAGATGACAGTATTTTGCAATGCTTTACAGTACTTGTTCTACAGACTACCGAGCTGCACAGAACTGTCCTGGCACACTGCTGCAGCTCACGTTCCAGAGAACTCACTACAGCATGTGCAACCCAATCTGATTGAGAGGACGATAGAGATGTGGAAAGAAGGGGACAGAAAGGAGAAGAGTCTGAATGGTGATTTCTGCCAGTTAAAATTAACATTAATGCTTGAAAAGTTGTGATAGCAGACAGATAAACCAGAATGAAATGGTTCTATATTGGCTAAAAGGGAAAAAAAAACCACCAAACTATCAAACACTGCAGCACAATCCCATTTTAGTCTGAGTCTTCAGGTAATAAGGGTTAGCAAAATTTTTTTAAGTGAACATAAGTCTTGGAAACCAGACTTTCGGAGGCAATAACCCAGATAACTCTGCTCTGAGAGCTGCATTTCAAGATGAAGTTATTTTAAAAAGGTATAAAAGTGTCAGGAAAATAAATGAAAAAGGTATTACTTTTGAGTGAAATTAACTGGAATTGCCTTTAACTGAAGTATTCTATTTTTGGAGAAGGATTGAAGATATTTTTGGCTTTAGGCACCAATTTTATCTGGGAATATGAGGAAGTGCACTTACTTTTGAGCCGGACTGAAAACAAATCCTATGGTGCCATTGTTTTTGCAGAACTCAGAAGGCTACACACTGCCTACAAGGATTTTACATCTGTTAAAGCACAAAACCCAGGCTGATTTTCAGAAATTCAAGAAAGCTGCTCTCTCATTTATGGCTCTTGCAGTTCAATAAGCAGAGCTATGGCTGCAACTACAAATACAGTTGCAACAGAAGTATTCAAATCTAAGGTCCTCTAAATATCTACAAAAGCCCTCAAGTCAATTCATTTCTGATACAGTAAGTGACAACACTTGTGTTTGGCAGACAGGGCAACTGGGAGTCCTGACAAATCTAATTAACAGCACATCAGGGCACTTAGTTTATCCTTTATATACAGTGCCAATAGCGAGTGTATAATGAGAAAAGGAGCTTAAACATTAGCAGGACTTTGCTAATTGGTCACCAAGTCCTGATTAAAGCAGGCTTCCTATGTAATTATTGGAGTTCAAGTGCCTGACACAAGTGTATCCAAAACCACTTAATGAAGATACTAACTCACTTCTAAACTACAGAAATAAAAACAAGGCACAAAGAAAATAAACGGACAACAGAAATACACAACTCTGATGTTCTTGAGCTATTCGCCATCTGTGTAACCCCAGTTCAAAATATTTCAACTGTTTAAATAACTGTCTTTTTAAACAGTTACAGGAGTCTAAAAAAATGTCATGACTGAAATAACATTAAATAATGCAAATATTTTGGATATATGTAGACATTCCAGTAACCTTAGGCATACAAATATTTGTATATAAAATAAATGTTGTCAGCAGATAATAACTGCAAGAGAAGGTTTTACAAAGTCCTGAAGTTAAAGATGACAAGAGCAGCTTCATGTATTTGTTCATTTACATTCATTAAATTAGTAAAAAGATCCTTTACTTCAAAATTATGTATCAGTAACTGATTTGCATCATACACTGGAATCCAGAACAATTTATGCCCTTATATCCCCCAAAATGGGGAAGGAGGAGACCTGAATGTGTGACTGGCTGCACATGGAGATAGACATATACCAATACATATCCCCTATATCCTGGCTTCCCCAAATTCCTACTAGGAAATGGCAGTTACACACATACACTGAAAATAGATGGCTTCAGAGTATTTCAGGAGTAAAAAGGCAATGCAAAGTCTCAGGCTCCTCACAAATAACAAACTCGTGAAAGCTTCGCGAAGCTCTGTGACAGCACCTTGAGTATTTCTACTGGCTCAAGTACAGAACAGGAATACTGCTTTAAAAGGCAGTGGGCAGATGGTCTTTTTCTTTCTCAAGACAGAAAGGGATAGGAATTTTAACAATTCATTTCAAACTGGTAATGTTGGTCAGTAGTTTCAGTGTGGAAGCTCACTAGGAGCCAAATAACTGGAGCTTACAAACATCCTTTCACAAGATTCTGCCACACCAATTCTGCTGCATACCCTTCTGCTCACCTTTTGAAACGTCAGTATGACATGAGGGACCCACCACCTACACTGTGGCTGCCAGAGACACACAGGCATTCCAAAATACAGTGCAAACACTACAAGGCACTGCACCAGCAGGAGCCCCATTTTGAGATAATGCTGCATCCATAGAGGAGGTCACTGAAACAATAGAACTCCTGCTACCAAAACAAAGGTATACTTGTGAAGAAGGCATTTAAAACTCATGTCTACCAACAAAAGTATTAGAGGACAGAACAACTAATAGGACATCTACCAACATCCCTTATGGTTTATCTTAGCTGTCTGGCTCAGTTCCATGCACTCAGCAAACAGCTGTGTAAGATACTCCACAGCATCATTGAATTAGCTGAAGTGGGTATATGCAGCACACCAGAAGGGCTGCTCCAGTGACATCCTAGCGATGACCCCACACAGGGAGCCCTTCTGCTGTGCACAGGACATTAGCTTGATTGGCAAGGGTCAAGGAATCTGAAGAATCGGTGCCTGGGGTTTCTTTACCACTGCCTTTTTAACACTCTTGCTCCCGAAAAGGAAGATGAAAATGTTGGGTCATTATCATGAAGAAAGTAGTCTTCAGTGGTAGCTGTTTTCTGCTTCACTTACTTAAGGACAGCCAAAAAAATTAACAGCTGTAGCTACATACCATAATGCAGAGCTGTGCAGAGGTAATGCAAACTGGGTCATATATCTAATATAGTCAATGAAAATTTTACAGCTCTGTGAGAGTTCTTATCATCTTTTAGAAAATACTGACATCAGACCATTGAATATAGAACACTCCTTAATTCACAGCTTATCTAGAAGGTTACTTCGGTAATGAAACACATGAACGTTAAGACCTTCAATCCAAAATGCTGTTTTCCTGCACAGTGTGCTAACATTTTCAATCATGAATTTTACATACAAGATTCTTGGAATATGACAAAGTGACCCAAGACCACCAGCAGCATATATCCACCATAGATAATAATAATTAAAATAGTTGTGTTTGAATAGCACTTAAATAAACCCAAAGTTGTTAATAATGTTTTACTGTCTTCTGTCTATAAACCAAAAATACATTATATTTATTAGCCATATTAATATACTTGAATATAATTATACTACTTTAAACATTTATGAATATAAATATGCAGATAACAATGATGCCAGCTTTTGCTGAAACATGCATGTAAAAACACTTACTTTATAATCTCTTTTTTATATCTATTCCTTCTGCTAAAATATGGATGGGACCCTATCCATTGGGTACTGCACCCAATGTGTCAGAATAGGAAAGAATTAAGTCAGCTTTTGCACACACTAGGTTATCAATTAAAGAAAAACGCCCAACAACACAAAAATTACCCCCAAAAAAGCAAACACCAGAAGTCCAACCAACCACACCTATAACACACTAGATCCGTGTATGATTTTACTGAAACCATTAAGTAAGACTGAGAAGAAACTCAGCAAAGATGAGTATGATGTTACAGAATTTACACCTCAAAAACAGGAAAATATTTGCCTGGGAACTAAGCCTCTTAAACTGTACGAGAAAAGCTTATTTTTACAGGGGTAGGAAGAATTACTGAAAAATACACTGTGTATTTCTTATTACTCAGTATTTCTGTCACATTTATTTTGACAAGTCAGGAATAGGCACACATTATTTAAAATTAAATCAGATTGATTTTTATTGTTTTCCTTCCCAGTCATTCCTCATTTATGATGGTTAGTTGGCAACACTGCACATACATAATACTACGAATATACCAATTTCTAACTCATACAATGATGTTATTGAATTTTTTATAACATGGTTAAAATATAAACACACAAACTTGCAGAATTAAAAAAAATTATAGGGCTTATTTTTCTCAAATTCCAGAAAATAAAATCCTCCAGTTTTAAACTCAGGCATTGCACCATCAATCAGTTACCATTTCTCAGCTCAGGAATCCAAATCTTATTAAATACATCACTTAAACTTGTTTTACCACCAAGCTCCCACTGAACTATGTCATCATGTGATGAAACTCCCCACTACCATTTGCCAAAAGACATTATCTGTGTAATGGCATGTGCCAGGACCAAACCACCCCATCACATTCGGACAAGGCGCTCCAGCCTTGGACAGGCAGTAGTTCCACAACCTCCCAATTCCTCCTGGCACAGCACAGCACTCCTTCCCTAGGGCTCACCCAATTTCATCTTTTCCTATGAAGATACTGACTGACCAGAGTTCCTAACACGAAGAAAGGGAATGCAGCTTGCAACAATACTGAATGTCAATTTTTGTACCACTGATCTAGATATTCATTGGCTAAGTCCTAAGACTACTCCCAAGGAACTGAAGGAAATTATAATTTCCAGGTTCTCAAAGAGGAAGCAGTGCTTAAAATGTCCACATCTTCAGGTTTTGATGGTGCTGATTAAAGCCCAATTTTGACACTTGTGAAGAAATGAACACAGCTGTTGAGCAAACCTGGGTATGGATGTACTGACTGACCTCTCTAATAGTAGCAAAAAGTTGAGGGATGATACCTGAGGGAGGAAGCACTGACATGAGAATCCTTATAATATTGTACTTACCAAAATACATGCAGCCCATGCATTCATAACTCAGAAATTTCTATATTCTATCTGCATCATACAAGGTTATCATCAACTGTCTTATGGGACAGCAGTAAACAGAAATCTGTCTGGAAACTGCAATTAAAGAACTCTTATTTCATTGCAGCCTAACTGCAATTCCACTCTTCCATCTGCACTGTTTCAAGTGCACAGAGGGTAACGTGGCTATCTAGACACCAATCCTAGCAATCTGTCTTCTCAGCTAGTAACAAAAATATATCTATTGCAAAATATTTCACTGCTGGAACATTTTTTCTTCTTAAGAATCAAAAACTCTAGCAGACTTTCAGAAGCAGATGACCCATCAGTTATTTAATCTACAAACCATTTTTTTCACATGTTCTTTACATTTCAGCAAATTAAAGACAGCGTATGTTCAGTTGGCCATATACATCCAAACAAACTGATCTTCTCCCCCAGTTTCCTCCTACACACCAAGAAAACAATCACTAGAATAATTAGCAAGTGTCTTGTATATGATGGTCATAATTTTTTTTGCCAGTATGATGTTTAGCATTTTATGGTGGTGCTTGTGAAATGAAAAAAAACCCACTTGTAAAACTTGGAAATTGATTCTGAACAAGACTGTGAAGAAGAATATTCACTGCACAGTGGAAGGTACCATCGATGCCCTTTATCAAATTCTGTACACTGCAAATGCACGATCTCCTTTAGGAAGTTGTGTAGATAAAAAAGCAAGTTTGTCATTTTCCACCAGCAGCACTGAAACTTGTTTTAGACACGCACTGCTGTACAACAGACAATAAACCATGAAGAATTATTTAGTAAGTGACACATAATATTAAAGACACTGAGAAAAGAAAACCCACAAGTTCTGTGCTAAATTTCCTGTCAAAAGCATCTGGTTCCTGCTGTAAGCAAAACAAAACAGCACACGGATCTGTCCAACTCCCTCTGCTGTTCCCTCATTCCTCTCTAAAGGACCTGGAAAGCTCTTCTTGCACAGTTCTAATACTGCCTCAGAAGGTCATCCAGTGTTCTCAGGCCTTCTTTTCACACCTCAGCAGTAACTAGGTCACGGCTGCTGCCATGCTCCACTTCATCTTTGACTTCATTCTAAAAATCACAGACCTCCCTGCCCTTCTCCTTTAATGCCATTCACAAAACTCACAGGCCATGAATGAACTTACACCTCGAAAGCCAGCCACGTGAGTTTTCACTCCTTTCCTGTTTGTTTATGAGCAGTCAGTATATTAGACTTGTCAGTGTATTCCTGAAAGGAAGTTTGAGGTGACTTAACTTTGCCACAAGTATCAAAGCAGGATTTATAACTATTTGTATTTCCTTGCCACAATACCACCTGCTCAGTTTTTCCTCCATTGAAGGAGGATATATATCTATATAATCTATTGATCGATCTATCCATATCTTTCCCCACTCAAGGGGAACAGTCCCAGACTTGAACCTGATCACTGTACATACATGCAACTCATTTGTGGGATTTTATACATTAACATGGGTTTAGCTACTGTTTTTAAAAACACCCCTGGTTTTGGTTATGAAGGCATTGCCCACAGTGCTAAAATACCTAAACCCTCCCAGCTGGCCTCTTCTTCCTGCAATGACTCCTTATTGCTTTATCCACAGCTTAGAGCAAGAGTTTCACAAAGAATTTATATGGCATTAATGTTAATAATTTCATTTATGTAAAGATACCTTTTTGTGCTATACTGAGAAAGCAAGCTTAAGAGATTAAATGAAAAATGTCTGGAGAAATTAGTCCCCAAAGCCTCCTACTATTTGCTGCTACGATCGGCATTTGACTCTACTGTCAACTTTTGCAGTCTCTACCACCAGCTTTCAGTAAGATTAGTTAAATCCAATGATATATTTACAGCTGAAAAATTAACAACCTGATAAAACCCACAAAACCTATCTCAAATTATGTCATAGCTGTTATTGCTAAATAAATGTTTTTAAAACAGTGTTTATCCATACGATTTATAGTGACAATTACTTAACTAAAAAAACAAGTAAAAAAACCAAACCCCAAATGCCCCCAAACACAAGCTAACTACCCCCACAAATCACCAACAAACGTTATCTTCTTTAAATCAAGAGTCTACCCTTCAACCCTAAAATTCTCAACAAAAACCTCAGTTTTATATACAGGAATACTTCAAATACAATTTCATTTCAAGACAAATTCATTTATTACATTTTCCAGACCAGATATGTTTGTGCATACTGTACATATATTTACAAATGTAATTATCCCCCGGAGACTGTACAACCGACTTGATGTTACACACACCAAGAACTAAGAACAGAACCTACTAATCTGCCAGAATTGTAAAGTAATTCATGCCACTGAATGCTGCTGGTTTTGACAGACACCATCTACTGTATCAGATAATCCACTTCTTAAATTGATACCCACCAGGAACAGACATGAGACTCATAAACACATTTAATCTGAGCACTAAGGCTGCAGTAAAATTGATAAAACAAATAGCTTTTGCTGAAAGGAGCTGTCTCCCTTTTCCAGAAGCTGGAAAAGGCACCGTTTCTTATTGTCACTTCAAGGAATTCATCTTTCAGAAAATTCAACTAGATCTTGGCATGATCAGAAAAGCAGCAGAGAAAACACAGGAGGAGGAGGGTGGTTATGTATACCTAGGATAGTGAAAGGTATGGAGAAACCTGGATCTTCCATTGGCTTCTTGCCATTAGATCAATGTGAAATCAAAGGTTACACATACATAGTGTAAGTTTACTTGGCCACAAAGAGTAAGTAGTGAAAAAAAAAATAATCTCCCCATGCTGACTTAGTGCTTTCTGGTTTTAGAAAGCTGACAAATCTGTGTTTAATTACTGCATTCTATCTTAAAAATAACTGCTGTTTAGAAGTACCTGCTTAACACAAAGTCTGAAGCATTGAACTGTTTATAGCATGACCCTGTAACAGACGAAAGACATCTCTGCTCCAAGACAATGCAGTGAGATAAAGAGATGAAAAGGAGAAGGTATGTATGATCTACAGAATGATTTCTACCAGCACCTAATGTTGCCATGAGACATGCCACTGTGACTGCAGCTACGCTGGATGAAGAAGTTGCCACCCCACTTCATCTCCACTTGCTCATTACCTTCAAATCTTCCAGCATAACTGCATGTTTAGTCACTTCCTAACCCAGTTCTGTCAAAATGATTCCCGCTAGAAAATCTGTGTTTCAGCTTAACTCAGATTATTTTTGACAGAACTTGCTTAGCGGATGACTATAAATGCAAGTACCAGAAGATGTGAGAACATTGTAACCTTTAGAGCTAGGAGACGAAATAGCAATGAACAAGTGGAGACTAGCTAGCCCTTTTCCGTGGTGATCCTGCTGCAAAAGAAGCGCATTAATCAGACACAAAGGTCTGATTTGACAGCCTGCCTAATGAGTACAAGCTGTGTATCAAGGCCGGCATCTTTAATGGAAATAAATAAGTAAATCCATACACTAGTTATTTTACTGCTTAGATGTCAGATTGGGGTTAAGTGTCCAGAAATTTGAATAATTTGCTATAAGTATCTGGAATTCTGGTGTATAATGACAGAAACAGGCTGATAGTATTCAAAAGATATTAAAAAAATGTGGTATTCCTGTGGAGTCATGGGATAAATACCAACCTCACCTTCTTATCTTAAATTATCATAGTAAGTCCAGAAAAAATTACTAAATTGCTTTCTATGTTTTACTGATGTGCAAAAATATTATGTGTGATTTTACTTGTTACATGGTAAAAGTAGAAAAACTACCATTAAGATACAGCATCAAATTACCATCATGTACTAACACTGAAAACACTGATAGAAACAGTAGCTGATACAGAGATCCCCTTACCTTTTATTAACAGGCTTCTCATCTTTGTCATAGGGTCTTATGAACCATTTTCCAATTCTCACGAAGTTTTTATCCATCAAGCACCTAAAAAATATTTACAACAACAGTTACTAGTTACATCTATGGATGTAATTAAAAGCAGTCTCTGAAGACAGTACATCGAAGGGATTAAGCAGTTGAATTTCCATCATATTGAAATCAGCTTTGTGGCTTTTGGGTTCCATGTAACTTTGTCACTTTCTGTTTTCCCACACTAGTCATAGAGAATCGCTGTCCAATCCTGTGAGGCTGTCCCTGATGCTGATCATCACAGGCGCATTTTAACCCGTGTCTCTGACTGAATCTTTTCTGCTCCACACTACTCTTTTTGCTGAATGATCCATCATCCTATTCTTCGTGAACAAAGACAATCCATAGAATGAATTCCTTTCTATATACAGTGTTTCTCTCAGAATTCATGATAAAAATATGCATTCCTGTATTTTTGGTATGGAATAGTATAGTAGATGAATGACAGGAAATTGTATTAAGCAATTATTAACAATGAACCATTTTTCTTTCACATGATCCACAGCATGATCTCAGGTGTTAAAACTTCCATAATCACCATTTCTTCTCTTGGAAAACTTCACTCCAACAAACATACTCCCACACAACTAAATTTAGAGCAGTAAGCTACCCATTTTCTGTGGTTCCTTCAGAAATGCACAATTTCTTTATAGCAACTGTATATTCCATGACTTTAAAAGAAAAAGCCTAACAGTGAGGATGCAAAGCGATCAATAACCAATTTAGGCTGACAAGTGAAAGAGAGCTGGATGCCTCTCTAGTCCACCTGTAGAGATGAATCACACTAGCCATATGCCAACACGATTTAAGTATGCTTCATACATTAAACATGCAGTTGAACATGCTGCCCAAGGGATCACATACACAAATTTGTCATGAAGGAATATTTTTCAGCAAGGTAAATATTGTTTCCAAAATTCTGTAAAACTGGTCCTTTGTTGCTAGTGGTTTATTTACAATTATGAGCAATAGATGAGCTTTGCCTATACAGGTCTAATCAGTATTTCATTATTCGGATAAAGAACTACTCCATCCTTCAAAGTTTTCCAATGGTTTATTTCTATAGCAGTTGCTAGAGAGTAGTCAAAACAACACAAGATTAAAAATCAGATGAAACCTTCTGGGAAAGTACATTCTGCAAGGTTTAGGAAAACTGTCTGATCTATACTTCAAAAGCATACCTATAAGATAGATAGGAAGTGGACAACGTAGATCCTCATATGCTCCTAATTCTTCTGCATAAACTTGGCAGGGTTTTCCAAAGTCAAAGCTAGGCTGAGGAAAATTCTAACAGCACTTTCTCAGTTAAAGCAAAAAAATCCATCCAGCTCAGTTGAATGTACCAGGATCTTAAACTGAGTATGAAAGCTAAACCAGCAGAGATCTAAAGACGCTGCTCTTGTGCTGGTGGGAAAACAAGAAGTCTGCTTCAGCAACTGTTTCCCTAGGAAATACTTGCTATCAGAGAAAGTCTGTCAGTGTCAGCGCACTTTATACAAACACAAGGAAGCCTGGGAAGTTTATATCAGATCCCTAAAGAAAATAATCCGTTCTAGTAATGAATACAATAAACTCTCCTCCATCACACACACAGAGACCCTTTTCAGCGCCACATCATTATGTCTCACTATGGCAGGTTTAACCGCCTCAAACTAATGCTGCTTTCCCAGGAAAAAATGGGTAAACTTGGCCTTAAAAATCAGTCAACCCTCACATGCTAAACTAAATCACAGGTTACTTAAGTGTAATGCATAGACTGCAGAAGCATGGATCTCAAGGATTCGGCTGAGTGAACAATTCATGACTCTATGGCATTACTTTTGCTTTGTAAGCTCTCAATGGTAACTTGTCCTGAAGAGAAAACTGGACAATGAACTTGAAAAAAGGTCATAAAAGCCCAAATGAGCACACACTTAAGAGCAGCTATTTAGTCATATGCAATAAGGACATAAAATCCTCTGAGCTCCACGGCTCGGTTCTCTAAAGCCCAGTGCCATGCTCTGCCCAAGCAGCACAGGAAAGCTGTTAAAGCACTTCCCTGCCACAAACCCTCACATTTCTGGTTTTTCTAGGGAAAAATAAACCTGATAAAGGCACAGTAATGATTATGAAATAATACCACAATATTTTGAGTATTATTTCCTCAGAATATCTAACATCTTCTATATTGAAAATTAACATAAATTGCTGATCACTAATTTGGGTACTGAGGGGATAAAGAACAGTAAATACCCTTATACTACTACTACTAATAATAATAACAATAACTTGAACCCAGCACCTCTCCTCCTGTCTCCCTGGTCACAGCTCCCCTGTCTTCACTCACTGAGGTGAGTGGAGGAGGAGGGTGCATGGAGTCACCTCCACCACAGCTCTTCCCGCCGCCATTTCCTTCCTGCCATAGCAGCTCTTTCTTCGTGCTCTCCCTCAGGCACGGCTCCTCCGCCTGCAGGGAGAGGTGCTGTGTGGCGGAGCCGGCTGGAACCGGTTCCGATCGGCGGCCTCTCCTGCCTCCCGTCCCTCAAGAGGGCAGCGGGCGCTGTGTGAGGCGAGATCCACACAGCCATGGCTGCTCACAGCGATGAGACCGTGACAGGGGCACAAGGGGGGGGAAACCCGGGGGTGCAGGAGGAGAGAACCTGCCCTTCACTAACAATGAACAAAAATATAGCAATAAAAAATAGTTATTTTTAATAATAAAAATAATAAAAAACCCACAAAATTTCAAGTACAGGCAACAGCTCTGTCACTTTCTGCTAAGATCAGAAAGAAATTTGAGACTTCTTTATTGATGAAGTTTTATGTAAACAGAGGATAAAATGGGTTTTTAACAATGTAATTTCTAAGATTTGCTATGGCAAACAATAAGTAAATAAATAAATCAAAGAAAAGAGTGAATAACTTCAAATAAAGCCAGCTCTACTCTGGTTTAGTGGTGGACTTAGCAGCCCTGGGGTAAAGGCTGGACTTCATCTTTGAGGTCTCTCCTAACCCAGCTGATGCTATGTAATGATGAGGTAGCTAACTGGAGATACTTGACAAACCACCTTCCTAAATCAACTTGATCCTGACCTGTCACCTTGACAATCAAAGACTATTGCTGAAAGGAAGAGCTCTGAAGTCTTGTCAGTCACAGCAGGACAGACCCATTCTGCTGACCCCGGCAACTGTCTTCAATTGAGTTATTAAGATAAAATAATAATTAGAAGTTTACTTCACAAGCTTAAGGAGTTTCAGTGAATAAAAATATCCATGATAGGAGTCATACTTCAAGTCAGCTGGCTGGGTAGCATGCATTGATAAACACGTATAAAATCGCTTTTCCCTTTTATACTGCTAAACTACAACACAACCAGTGTACATTCCAGACATGGAACTGCATTTTTATATTGTTATTTGCTCTAAGTAGTCTATTACTTATGTAAAACATCCCCTAAAAAGACAGAAGAGATAGGAAATAGCAAATAACTAGTCCTTGTACCTGTGCACATCACTTGCTAGCGGATACAGACAGGTAACTAACAGCCAAGGGGACAGCTGTAACACTCATGGAAACACCACCTCAGGAGCATAATGCAAACATGATTACTAGTAAATCTCCAGTAAAGCAAATGCAATACTGAGACAAGATAGAATGATTTACAATTAGCTTATTTTCTGAAAGATACAATATTCAATGCTACATGTTGTAAAATGAATGTACCACAGAGGTACAGGTAAGGTGCACCGTATTTTGTTGCTGTTATTATTGTTGCTATAAATGCAGAAAAAGTGGGAATAGCCTAATAAACCTGAAATATAACACATGCAGGTGATGATGAGCTGAAGTAAGAGAGAAGGAATAAAATGCAATAGTGGAAGACGCAGCGTCATACACTGAAGGCCTAAGGCCAAGATAATCTTCAGTAAGATTAACAGCTGATAGCTGGATTAAGTTGGAAGTGTATTAACTAATCACATAATAACTCTGCATTCAAGTCACATATACATACATGTGTATGTATGATCAAGACAAAGGCAAGCTATTCCAGCATACATAAGGCCTGTCAGAATCAGGAATTGTTACATTTCACTTGAATATTGTATACAAATTTACTTAAATTGTAACATGCATGTAACTAAAGCCTTTAATGTTATCTGTTAAGATACTATTAAACCTCATCAAAGGGGTTGGAGGTCAGATACAATCACTCTCTGTAAGTATATTCTCTATAAGCACCTCAAGAAGGTGAATGCTTTTGTTTGTTGTTGAAACAACTCCTGAGCAAGAATGCACTAGAAATATACACTGACATTATTCATTGTATTAGCATTTAATTAGTCTGCACCACATTTTATGATACATCATCAAAGTCGGCAACTTAAGGGATCCGTCCCTACCCTGCCTCTCTTGCACTAAAGTTCTACCTCTTAAAAAACATGGTTTAAAATCAATAAAATATAAATGCTGTGTAGCTATCCCACAGTATTTTAAATACCAAAATGAAATATTTGAGTGCAATGCAGTTTTTCTTACCTTTCCAGAAGATTATGAATTGCTTTGAAGAGCAGGGTCCTACACTCATAGGAAAGTCCATTCTCCCACAGTCCTTCTTCCACCACTACAAAAACATAAAATGTCAACATGCTCAGAACAGGGAAATACAAACAGTCGTATAAAACACAACTCCAACAGCTTTAGCTTTCAACAGCAGCATGTTTCATGACACAGTTTCAACTATTACCTATTGCCAAAGTAGCTTTGGTCTTTACTTGCTGAAGACGCCAAACAAGAAAACACAAAAGCATAAACCCAAACATGTTTGCTCATAGCATTTCATATTAAAGTAAGCGGGTGAGGAATTCATGATCATTCTTTGCCATGACAGATGAGAGAACCTTTAAAACTTACCCCCACATGCAGATAATCAAGAAACAAAGTGAATCATTAAAGGTGTAAGATCAATTTACATAACTTAAACAGTGTTAAGCAACTATACTGAACCTCTGCTGTCCTCACTCCATCGCTTCTGGATGCTATAATTACCAAGAGTAAAGCTATTTTTGGCACGCCTGTACCAGATCCTAAATCTTATTCAGCCAGAAGATGCAATCTCAGCTGCAGAGTAAAACCAGATGATTAAACAACTTTGTCACGGAGTAAGAATTTGTTAATTGAGTTCTGTCATTTTAACTTTACAGGAATACTCTGCAGATCTTCAGAAATGCAAACATAAAATTCTACAGCATGTTAAGAACTGAATACTTAACACCCCTCCTTGGCCAATTGAAAGGATGAAACCTTCCAACAGCATGTCTGTCATGCAGAGATTATTATCTAAGTATAGTTTACTCTACAATCAAGTTTAAAGTAAAGCTTCTAAGGGGTTTCTGCTGTATGAAAAATACTATTACTGCCAGCAGTCTTCAAAGCCTCAAACCCCAGCGTTGTTCATCATTCTGCTGCTTCTCCCAGTAATCGTAAGTCATAGAACCTCAAACAAGAAGAGGCACATTTTATGAACGAGTACTGTTGTGATATGCTAATACTGGTAACGGAGTCTCTCTCCTTTAAAGAATGAAAAAGCCAGGGCTTTAGTACCTAAATCACCTTATCAAATAGCACAGTTGCCTTCTCAGAAGACTGAAAAGGCAGACTTGTGCTTTGGGGCACTAGCATGAGCCAAATCTCCTTCCCTGTAAAACCATTACAGGCCCTTTAACACTTGGCAAAACCTTAGTGACACTGAGCAATGTGCCATAGCTGCTTACTAAATAGACCCTCATATGGCCTCAGATTGCATGTTTAAAACAGTATTCCTAAGAAACTTCAGAATCTCCATGCATTTTTAGAAGTGTTAATGTATAAACTCTATATAGTTCAGCTGAAGCCTGTAAGCTGTAAGACTGCTAGAGTCTTGCACTTCAACACTGCACAATTCTCAGATGTGTAAACACAGTTCTATGTTACAGTATGAAAGATCACGCTTGAGTTCTCCCTGATGCAAATAAAATGACAACATTTTAGACCATCACAAAGCTGACACAATCGGTAGAAGTCAAAAGAAATTCATTATTACACTGCACTGAGCTCTTCTTGAGTTTCACTCTAATCCCATCAGAGCATCCCTGCCAGGTGCCTGTACTGTCCCTGCATTAGGAACTCCATGCAGAATGGGAGAGGCAAGAATCTATTCCACGATTTTACAGGAAACGTCTCGCTGCCAGTTCTGATGTTCTCAATCGTAACTCACTACCTGCTCCCAAGTATGCACAACAACAACAAACTAATGGGACCAAATTCTTTAGGCACTGAAAGAATCCATTCTTTTGCCCTGCTAGCTGAGACTGGCACAGCTCCCCTTTGGGATGTACCATCCTATGACTCACACACAAACTGAGACCCCTGTCCCCAGGACTGGTATGACATGAAAGGTCAACGGATCCCAGCAGAAGGGGCTGAAAATGAGGGAATGGGAAGAGGCAGCACTCTTCCCAACACACAGTTATCCTGCGCTCTGGTGACTACACAAGGGACTGTGGCCCAAAGCCTAGGAAAAGCAGGAAAAAAGCAAAGTTAACCTTACAGCTCAAGTCCTCATAGGTATGTCTCTAGGGTCAAGTGTGCTAATAAGATCAGGCTGGCTGAGGAGCAGTAGCTGAGTGGGACAGGGAAAAGGGCAAAGTCTCAAGTGGTATCATCCCTCAAATACTCTGATTTTCCAAACTGGTTTCTTATTACTCTGCATTCATAAATTACACATAAATTTAACTCTTAAGGATATCACAAGATATCTTCATAACCACTTTCCTGTAATGATGTCTTTGATTCCCAGATATATTAATGCACTATTCTTACTGTATTTACCTGTAATACTTCTTGATCCTACTCAAAATGTACTATTTGAAAGGGTATATATACGGCTGTTGCAGTAAAAACGGGCATTAGAACTGCAGCATTTCACTTCCTCTCTGCTCTTTGGCTTTCTGATCCAGTCTCCAAAAGAAAACAGCTTAAATAATTGGAACAAGTTACAATTTCAAATGGTGACCAGTAACAAGACTCGGCAAAACACTAGAGATGAGGCTACCCCTGTGATTTGCCAAACTCCTTGCCCTGTGACAGTGTAACTAGGTGCTGTATTTTAAAGAACACTTTAAATTCTTTATAGAAGACACTAAATAATTGTCAGTCTCTGTATGTACTCAAGCCCTCATCAGCCTCTCAGTGCTGCCCAACAGCATTTTCAGGTGCAGAGCTAATAGAAAGCAGGTGCTGCACAGGTTCAGAAACATTCCTATGCCAAGCACTTATATCCTGTCCTGAAGTTATTTTCTGTTACTCCAGTTGAAATATCCCTCTTTAGAGCAAACAAATTGGACACTGCACAACAGCTGTGAAATCCATCTTCAAAACCAGAAAGCTAGTAAGGGAAGAATGAAGATTGAATTTTAGTAAGAGAAAGAGTACGACACAGCAGGTAACTACTTTTTCTTCCATGAAGTAAGAGAGGAGGACAGGAGTTTTGGAGGGGCAGCAAGGCAGATGGGATAAAACTATGGGTCACTGCTTCCTAGGACCTGGGTAGACAAAGCCATCACTAATCTGATCTATTGTTTGCACAATCCCATGCTGAATAGAGCGTCAGACTGGATGACCTCCAGGAGTCCAAGCTCCTTCTCACTTAATGTGACCTGCGAGATCTACTGATCCTCTACTGTGACAGATTCATGTAGATAGATATCTGTATCTCTAGCTCTCTGCATATATATATAAACCTCTATATATGCTACCTTTTCTAAGCAGGTGAACATTCCAGAGTAGTCAAGGATAACAACTGAGAGTAGCATTTATTTACTTGTAAACCAGGCAGTTCATCCCCTTCTCACTGTATGTCCTGCAAACAGAGGGATAACTTCACCACTACACCAAACCAAGCAAATACTATGTGTGTTTTGTTGTTGTATGTTTAGGGTTTTGTTGTTTGCTTTCTTCTCCAATGAAATCAACCTCTCCAAACAAACAGCTAAGTCTGATAATACCCTGTGTCTGAAAATCTGGATTCTTGGAGAAAACCAAGCAGATAAGGTCACATCATCTCTGTCATTAACTGCAATACTATAAACTGCTCACTTGAGACACTCTAACTTGTTTATCATTACTTTATCATTCCATTATATGCTCTTTAAATCCACTGCAGATAAAGAGCACTAAAGCAGCATATGGATCCAAAAGGAATTGTGAAATTTTCAGTATCTTTCAAGAGGGGAAAAAGATCCTTTTTCTTAAAGACAAACTATTTGAGCTTTGTACAAGAGTATTCTATTTATTTATCTGAAGAGGCATCACTGTTTCAATGTGTAAGAATTAAGAAAGTGAAACTACAAACAGTCCTTAAAATCTTCATGGAAAGCTAATAAACCACCAAAGCAATACTTTAACAGAGCCAATAGCAATAAAATACTTCTGTGTAGGCCGACAGGGCACTGTGTATTCCAAATAATAGCTACTGCTACAGCTGAGTACCTGCTACCATCACCCAACACGCAAGTGTGTACAGGAATAAGGTAAAAGCCTTTCGGCCAGAGCACCTGAAGAATACAATGGAGCATGCTTCACTTGCAAACAAACCATTCACCAAGAAAATACTTTCCATTGTCTCATTGCCAAGATACTGTTGGCAGAAATAACAGCCAAAAAGAGACAAGGTGTATTTGACACTTCTTGTCCTGGATTACAACTGCGGTGCGACATCTCACTGCTAGTCTCCATACAGAATGGGAATCGTCCTTATCCTTCGCATATCAAGGTTTTAAATGTTTGTTAACACTCAGCTTTCACAGGTTCAAATAAAGGAATAGACCATTTGTGCTCATTTTTAAGTTTACTTTTGCAGATCAGATGTTAAAAGAATGGAAGGGAACTACAATAACTGAGCCTTACTCTGGACATTTATAATTTAAACACCCTTAATGAGCAGCTTAGTTGGCTTGGGGTCTGGTTTTATCTTCAAGTCAGAGATATTAAGGTCTTCAAAGCGTCCAACAATTTTTATGAAGCCAGCCATGTTCTCAAATGAAAAAGAACCATTATAAAAATTTCAAGGAGAGAAGTCACAGCCAAAAATCAAAGCAAATACTTCAATAATTTTAGGTCTCCCAGCAGAGATACTGGAAAGATAATAAGATCTCTGTTCTGCTTCAGTGACCAAACTGACATATTTTACTTAAAAGAAACGTAGGGAGGAAGGAGAGAAGGCGAGTTGAGACTGTGCTGGCACTGCAGAGAGAGTGGTACCTTTAAGAAGCGCAGCCACAACCATTTTAATAATTCAGGTCACGCCGCCTTCTGCAGTTTAAAAGTAGAATTAGTTTCAAAGAATACATATTTCCTCAGAGCTATGTTACATATTTCCTTTTAATGTATCATATTGCAGCAACAGCTGAAATGAACGTCTAGACATCAAACCCAAGCCTTTATTCCCACCTACTGTTTTTTTACCTCAGGCATCAAAACTAATGAAACCTATTATCCAGAACACTGACTTCAGTTACCACATCGGCCACTGCAAACACGAAGGAACACTCTGGGACAGGACCAGTTATTCAGCCATTAAAATTACTGAAAATCAATTTCTTGCTGCACACTGCAGAAATACCGGCAGATTAAAGCAGGACACATGGGACACGGAGATTACTTCGAAGGCAGATTACTGTGTCAAACTGCTGAGGAAGGGGAGGTACGCGGCTACTCAGGATTCATATTCAGAGCTGTAGATGCTCTTTCCTACTCTTTGATATTGTGTCTCCTCATTATCGTGAAACATGAACAATGGGGGGGGGTTCTCCCTGCATAGATCCAGTTTTGACAAACACACAGCCAAATAACTCGTCTAAAATCAGGAATTCAATTACTAACAGCAAGCATTTAACTTCTCAGTTTAATTTTTATTAATGTGCCCTAAAAACAATATTTCAAAGGCCAACTAGCATTTTGAAGCATCATTTCTTCTAAAAAATTGAGTTAAAAGAGTAACAAAGCAAGGCAATGGTACATTAATTCTGAAAAACTGTATTATAGCCATAAAAATCCAATTAAACTCAATGCTCCTGATCGATCATTGTTACAATGCCATTGATCACCTTGTAAAATCTGCGTTTGAAGTCATTAGTGATTAAATTGACTTATTACTAAATCAGATTCAACCCACTTAGAGATCTAATTCCCTTGCACTGGTTATGATTGTAGGGAAATTGGACTTCTTACTCTTACAGTATTGAGAATTCATCTTGGTTCTCCCTCTCCCAAGTCAACCCATCAGCCAAAAGAGACCTGATCGAGAAGAAATGTTCACCATTTGATCCATTCATGTTCATTTACTTGCAATCAGAGATTACAAGCATTTACAATCAACAGCCTTCCAAGGTATCCCTAACAGCACCAGGCTTCCAGGGAAATCAGACTATTGATGAGGACTATTGCTGAAGATTGCTGTTCAGACACAACCCAAGTTTGCATTTCAATGGAGCACCATTTCCTATACAAAACCTGACACTTTGGAGCAGAGTTGAGTATGAAACTAAAATCGCAGCACTTGAGAAAGATAAATAAAACCTTCAAAAGCAGCAGCTGTTGGGTATCACAGGAATACTACAGGCTTTAATTCTGTGCATTGAAACAAATTAGCATAATAGCTATTTATTGAAAAACAGATGGTAGGTAACTATCTGCACTTAGGATTATTCTCACACTACTTAAAGTATTACTTTCATTGCTTCCTCACTCCCAGTAAGGTACAAAATTGTTTGTATAAAATAGACATTGAATGTTACGATTTCATCCCTCTTCCTGGCCCATACTCTCATGTTCCTTCACACCCGCACAATTGTTTTTGCCTTCCCACTCTAACACACCACAGCACCAATCCGGCCTGTGGGAATGGCCAGAGGGGAGACTGAGATGAGCTCTTGGGCAGAAGCTCTTCCCTGTGAGGGTG
>JANHGB010046707.1:0-10112 GCA_026283785.1 Coracopsis vasa
TCCAATCTAAACTTCCCCTGTTTAAGTTTTAACCCGTTACCTCTTGTCCTATCACTACAGTCCCTAATGAAGAGTCCATCCCCAGCATCCCTACAGCCTCCCTTCAGATACTGGAAGGTGGTGATCTAGGACCGATACTTTCAAATGAGTAAATGTTCAAGCTTCTGTCCATAGGCAGAAGTGATTAGCTGGACAAATAAGGACTGTAAGGCAGGACATTCCCTGAAATAAACTGAAAGCAGTGATAGAGCACTGGCTTGTCACTTGCTTGTGCTCAACTGTGGCAAAATAATGCTTCCTACAGTGATCTAGGGGAAAAATAGTACAGCTTGCAGGTTGTTCGGAATGTTTTTTGCTGTATTTGTGTAATTACAGTTGGAACACTGAACTCAAATCTGATCCTTTCTATGCAGGGACAGGTGGGTTAAAAACAAGACCAGGAGACTGAAGGTGTAGTATAAAGGTCTCTGACATGACTGTCAAGAAGAGATTGAATAAGAGGAGCGGCTTATAACTGCAGAGATTTGATAAAGTGTCATATATCTGTTCTCGTTTCAGTAGTCTTTGCATATTTAATCATTTTCCAGAGTTTGTAGATAATATAAATAAGCTTTAGTTGCAAGGAAGGTCAAATTATATGGAGGCCAAATGAGGGATTTTGAGAACAGTCATGAGTAGGGTTTATTTATTTAAATATACTGTTTATAATATATACATTAACCTTAATCATGGAGATTCTCTAGCCTACAAGCAGTTCACTTGTGGATGCTGTTGATCCTGCCTTGTCATGGGGGGTAGGATAGCGCGGTAGACACTAGTTTGAAGAAATCTTTATGAGGGAGACCAGAATGTTTTAAGATGGTAAGAGAGGCTAAGCTGGATTAGGAAGACAATGTCTTCTGAATTACTGTTACAGTGGTTGATGGATGATCATAGGCTTTTCTCAAGTTAGTCTTCTTTTTATCTTTTTCCTGAAGTAATTCTTGCTTGTTGCATTCTGCCTGTGTAGTTACTTACCTAGAACGATAGTGTGTAGTACTGGAAGAATTGTGTCCTCTGCTTGATTGGCCAGGCTCTGCAGAAATCTAAATAACAAACGTTAAAGTTTTTATTGGTGACTGATAGAATTTTATATTCCCTGGGTCATATCTGTCATACCAAGCATGCTTGTGTACTACTGAGTTGTTTACATTGATCTAGTAAGAGCTGTCACTATTCTGCTGCCTTTTATAGATCGATTTTTTGTTAAACATAGACCAACAGACTGACTCTAATGTCCATACCTCTCTTATGTGGCTTTTTCAAGGCTTTGGAGGTTCTTTTATTGCTCCCTCTCCATCACCATCCCCAGTTACTCCAGCTCAAACCAGCTTACTACAGCCTAATTTTGATGCAGCTTTTGGGTCAACAGCTCCAACGACTGGCAGTTCGTTTGATGCATCAGGTGAGCCACAGGGTTTCTTCCTATGAATTTTTCTAATGTGTTTTATGTTAGATTAATTAATGACACCATATTTAGGCTCTGAGTACAAGCAATATCAGTAATTTCTTTGTTCCTTCTCTACTGGAATAATTCAGGGTGATGTTTAGGCTGGCGTGCACTCAAGAGCTCTCTGTACCTATTTTCTATTCTGCTACATCAGTAAAAAACACACTGGTGTGAACGTCCTTGCATGTGCCTGATTGCATGAATCAGGAATTACACAAGGAAAACACTGTTCTATAAATCAAGTATATAGGCAAGTCATCTTGCTGCTGCTGCTGAAGCTGTTCTTGAGCTTGCATGACACCTGAGTGTACACAAAACAGAGACTGGGGTTGTGTTCTTTGCCTGACTATAAGCTTAAATTGTCATCACTGCTATCGTTTTGTTTGCATCTCTTCCATTCTATATTTTCCATGCTGGGTCCTTGCTACAAACTTAAAATTGGTGAGTTCTGCAACTGTATAAGAAAAAATGGTTGAAGTAGTACTGCTGCTTGGTTATTTGGTTGCTTGCCAGTGCACATACTACCCCTTTGTGTTGACTTAACATTAGCATGTACCTCAAATATGGATCAGAAGACAGAATGCTGGCATGAGATGTACCAGATGGTTTGACTTCGTGTGATCTAAAAAACAAGCTTCTGATTTTTGTGACTGGACTAACGACTGTCAGTGTGGATGGTTCTGGTTCCTTCTGATCTAATAAGATGTTAGTAGGTTTTCCTGATTCCCTGCTGCTTGTGAGTGAATAATAACATCTTGAGACTTTCAATGCTGTTACCCTAAGATGTCAAGGTATAAGACTGCCTTTACCACAGTAATTCTGACTGGTGTTTGCTGCAAGATGTGAATTTTAAAAACATTTTTAATTAATATCGCCTGACAAATGCGTGTACATCTAACATCTTTCTAAGGATGTCTGTAAGAAAAGTACTGTCATGTGGAAGTGGTGCTGTGTCTACACAGATTCAGCTCTCCAATGAATGTCCTTTTAGGCATGCCCTCCCATATTAGTTCTTATTGGTATAGCTCTTTCGGGATTACTGACATTTGGTGTCTAGTAAAATGACATGCATGCCCTTGTTGGCATTAGTTGTAATGTCAGACAATGTTTTGGTAAGACTTGTGGTGTAGTTGTCTGTGATAGATTTGTCAGAGCAACAGAGAAGTGGCAGGTAGTGTTTTCCTTACCAGAGCTGCTGTTCTAACCCGTTTTCCTTTCACTTTCAGTGTTTGATGGCTTAGGTGATCTTCTTATGCCAACTATGGTTCCTTCTGGTCAATCTATAGCACCTTCAGCCACAGCAACAGTCACTGCTTCAGCAGCAAGCAAAGGCCTTGGAAGTGATCTTGATTCGTCTCTTGCAAACCTAGTAGGCAGTAAGTGACACATTTTGGCTTTGAGTGGTGTGGCATACAACTGTGTTACTTTTCCACAGAGCCGAATACCCATTTATTTTAATTTGTTTCAATGTCCTCCTGTTTCCCTGGGGAGATCGGGAAAGCTATATGCAGGAATAAGGCCTGATTCAGATAGCTTGTAGTCTGGGTTTGTAACTTATTGCTCTTTCTGCCCAGGATCTGAGTCAAATAATGGAGTCTATTCTGTAGGTGTGTTTTGTAGCAGGTGAATGTACCTGTGCCCAAGGTACATTCAGAGGCATGTCAGACTTTTAATGGATGTGCCCTCTGGAAAGCAGAAAGATGGAAAGGTGAAAATTGTCTACAGCATCTGATAGCACTGTGCAAAATAAGCAGAAAAGCTGGTGGACACATAGCTGATTTCTTGCTTAATGAGAGGAGGAGTAGCAGTGGGGTGAGGCGTGCACAGCAGCCAGCAACAGACCTTCTCTCAGCAAGTGAACTTTCCAAAACATGTTCTTGAAATACTAACCTAGAATATGTTCTTTTTCCTGTAGTAGGAAAAGGGCCAGAGCCTTTATAACAAGAGATCAGTAGCCACAGGCCCCCAAAAAGCCTAACAGGCACGCCTAGGCTAAGGTATAATACTACTTAAGTCATACTTTGGAGGATTGTATAAATGGAATACTCTGTCAGTATATGTAAACGTACCCCAGCAAAGACCTAGCTGATCTTATGATGCTTACTTTTCTGTTAAGTATGTGGGGAAACTACCATGCTTGGAAGTCAGCAGGACTCTTAATCACTTGAAACCTTTTCTGCAAGTCATTTAGTATATCCAAGTTTGGGGGGGGGGAAATCAAACTTAGCAATTTGTGACTTACAGGACTTATACTGGTCATGTGAGAAAAGTATTCTTTAGAACTTAGCTTAAAACTTCTTCCAAAGAGTAATTAAGGAAACTACTTGGAGTTCCCATATGTGCTAGAGCAGATAAATCGGTGCAAAACTTTCAAGTGACATTGAGATTTACGTGTATGTTTCTGTATGTATGAGAAACAGAAAGTAGTGCTCTCATTTATGGTAAATAATTCAGTGTTCTTAAATAACTTTGCGTTTTGTAGACCTAAATTTCTTGCTACTTTGGTTTGCTTATGGAGCAAAAATTGCTTGCTAAAGTATAAGGCATCTGCAGTGTTGCTAAGAAGTTTGTCTCGAAGAAGGGGTACATGTGGCCAGTCCTCTGATGCTATCTAAATGAAGACAGCCAAAACATTATTACTCTGTATAAGCTCATGTGCAATTAAACATGAGCTGTTACTTTGACATGGTTTAATTTACTAAACAAATTACTTTTTTTTTTCTTTTTTTTTTTCCCAATCTTTCTTACAATTTTCAGATCTTGGAATTTCTGGCACCACTTCAAAAAAGTAAGTTCAACTTTAAAAAAACAAAACAAGCAAACAAAACCAACAACAACAAACTTTTCAACTCTGCTATATAGTCTTGCATCTATTTCAGTGTTTATTAAGAATCAATGAATTCATTACATACCCCACCCCCCAAAAAAATCAGTTCACAAAATTCTGGAAAAAGTATTCTGTTCTATACAGGTTCACTGAATAATTAAGGTTAAATATTCCTGACACAGCTTTTAAACTTGCTGGCTTTAATCTGAGTCTTAATTCTTTTAAAATGTATATTACTGTCCTCATATTGGGTAGATGATTTCCAAACAATTTAAGACGAACAAATAATCCTGATAATAAATTGTGTAGCTTCCCTCAGTAATATAGGCTAATGTGTAATAGTTTTGTTATCTTTTTGCAGACGCTGGATATGCTTATAATTGGAATACTTGTAAAACAGAAAAAAACTTTATTCCATACAGTGAAAATCTTCATTTCACAAGAAAAAATATTTACAGAATTGCATTTATTTTTGAATGTGTCTTCTTAATCTGATTTCTTACTTCTGTGCTGAGTCTTCCTCTGTATGCAAGAGAAGTTTATGATGCATGTTCTTCAGAATGTTTTGTGCCTCTATGGAGATGATAGGACGGATATGTATAAGCACATAATGAGGTTTATCCCCAAAACTTAGCTTCCTACTTCATTCAAATGGTGTATCGTATTCTGGATAGAGCAGCCTCTAACAAAGTCTGGTTTTGCAATAGCCCTTTTATTCTATGAATGATTTTGTTTCTTTTGTATCTATCAACTTTTTTCAGAACTGAATGCTTTCCTCCTTCAGCTGTCAGAGCAAGATTTCCAGCAATGAAATGACCTTTCAAAGACTTCTAGCAGGCAGCTGTATTGCCTGGCACCAGTAGAATAGGCAGTAGCAGTCCCTCTTCCTACTTTGCAAGGGTATATGCAATAATATGTTACCTTCAGTCAATACTAAGTAAAACTTCTCTTTAATTCTCACCACAAAGGCCATAACCATTTAACTGACTTCAGTATAGAGTGTACTGGTGTCTACTGCTAACAACCCTTGAAACTGAGTGGCACTAAAAATGTAGTATCTTTCTGTTAATAACTGCATACACCATAAACTAATGTTAATGTATGCCAGAACCGGTTTTCATTTTCACTGTGGAGGTATGCAAATAATAGCTCTGTCTCTCTCCCTCTCTATTAGGGGAGACCTCCAGTGGAACGCTGGAGAGAAAAAGTTAACAGGAGGAGCCAACTGGCAGCCAAAAGTAGCACCTGCAACATGGTCAACTGGTGGTGTCCCAAGTGGTCCATTGGTAGGTGGTCAATCCATTGATACCACTGGTATTGAAACATCAGTATTTTAGGAGACTATGCAATCATATGTGTAGGTACTACTCCTGTCTACTTCACTTAAAGAGTTTGCTTCTGTATAAATTATATGATTGTTTCAAGTCACATTTTTAAGACCAGATTTACACTGGCATAAATAAATCATTGAGTCAAGGTCAATGAAAAATACACTGGCATATGTATCAAGATGTTACACTAATGATGTTACTCTACATAAACACTTAATACCTGTGGACATTTCCAAGTGTCCACTTGTGACACTTGTGTGAGGTTAGCTGTACAAGTCTTGCCACCACCAGGCTCAGGTCGATTGCCCAAAAGACAATGGTATTGGTCCAAAGTTGAACTACTGGAAGGAAAGAAGATAAATAGGTTTTTCTCAAGCTTTCCTGAATTAAGTAGTTGAAAAGACTACACAGTATTCAGGTCAGGTATTGATGCTGGGTTAGAAATGGGTAACTTGTTTAGCAGAGTAAAGCAGTCTGTTGGAAAAGTTAAGTTTGCCCTGTAAAAGGTATCAGGACACACTAACTTTGAGAGAAGAGGGTTGAATTGAGCTAAAAATCTAAATTTGGCATAAGAGCAACTTGTCGTGAGTAAGTTACAAGAGTAAGCCAAAGCAGTCATACCTCATCACATCAGAGTTACACAGGGCATTAAACAACCTCCATTTGAAAAAGTTGGGTTGGGAAGGAAAGGACTGACAAGGGGGAGCATGATCAGTTCAGTTCCCTGCTTCCACAGGCAGATGTTAATGTCACTCTAAGCATGTTCCAATTTGTTCCTTAACCTTATGGAAGATACAAAAAATTCCTTGAACTTGGTAATTCATTGAACGTATTAGTTGTAACATCAACTTTTTTTCTTAATAGAAAGGCTGGGCAATACTGTACAGTGTAAGTGATTTTTTTTTTGATCTCTTATTGTACTTACTAAACACGAAGATACTAACAGCATCTTACCTGCGCTACAGTTATTACTGCTGATTTAAAACTTGCTAGAAGATACCTAAGATGGCTGCTCTTGGACTGTCTGTCCAGCAGATAATTCTCAGGCACCATTTCTGTGCTGCAAGCTTGAAAATAATGGCTTTAAACTGTCTTTGCTTTACTTGAATGTGAACTATCGGATGACTTGTACTACCCAAAATTTCTAACTTCTGTAACATCAGCCTGATCTTGTAGTGGGTTTGCCATCTGATAAATAACGATTCTTTCTTGAAAGCTGGATGTTTTTGATAGCATTTCATGAAACATGGGTGTAATTATAGCAGTTATTTCTCTTAGCTTTACAATCTGTTTAAACTTTTACTAAAATACAGTGCTACAACAAGTGTTATAGTGTGTTGGCTATCAATTTTGAAACTATCAATTTTGAAACTGGGATGCTTTCTTACACTCTGTAGAAGGAGGAGGAAAGTACATACTTTCCTGGACCTAATTTGAGTTGTACTTAGTAAGTGGAGTCCCTTCATGATGAGAATGGAGTCTGTCACCCATGCTTTCTTCTGAAGAAGCAAGCTGAGCATCAGCATAAGGACTCATTCAACTTATTCATTCTTTGAAGCATTGTGGTTTTGAGGTTAGGTATTACCTGCTGCATAACAGCCTTACTGTCCAGAACAGCTCTGAGAATGCTGGAGGCTCCGTGCAGTTTCCAGATGGTTGGTGTGACAGAGATTCTTGCTTTTTTAAATTGTTTTAAAAACACTTTTTAGACGGGAGCCGTGCCTCCAGGAAGTGCTGTTCCTGCCGCAGGGGGTACTCCACCTGTCCCACAGCCAGGAGCCGCATTTGGGATGGTGAGTCTCTTTCGTTACGCTGTTCTCCTTTCTCCACCTGGAATTGTACTCACACTGTATTTATTCACAGCCCCCAGCAGGCGCAGGCGTACCTATGATGCCCCAGCAGCCAGTTATGTACGGGCAGCCTATGATGAGGCCACCATTTGGAGCTGCCACTGGCCCTGGCGCAAATATTCTTTGCATAATATTCCTCTCTAAGTGATGCTACACAATTATTTATGAAGTTGGAGTTCTTTGCTATACTAATCAAAATATTATGAGAGAAATAATTCCAGTTTGGCATACATTTATAAACAGTGTTGAAATGTTTGAGTGCTTGCAACAGCTGTAGGACTGTTTTTTTAGGAGTCTTTCTTTATACGCATGTGTCATGTTTTTATGTTTTGGGCAGTTTAATAGAAGTAGCTTTCAGAAGAATGAGAAATAAGTGCAAGACAGTGCGTTTACAAAGAGTAATATTTAAACTGGGAGAAAGGGTTATTATTCTACCTTTATTCAGATGCTGCCAGTCAAAATGGATTAGATCTGTTTAAACCTGGGGTTTTTGAGCCTAGATAGGGTCTTTCAAGTGAACACTGAGGTTTTCCTAAAATAGTCTCTTCTCTTCCCCCCACTCCCATTCTAAGAATACAGTTTAAGTATTTTAACCATGCATGTTTTCTGAGAAGTGGCTGGTGGTTAAAGGATAAGTCTGTGAGTCAGATATATGGGGCTGTAATCCAATGTCTGTATTTGAGTCACTGAGCTTTGTCCACCCTGATGGGTGCAGGCAATCACACTGCTCCTTCACCCACATGCCAGCCTGGCCACATGCAGGCCAGGACTGGAGCAGCTGCATTACTGCGGTGCTAAACCTGAACAACTATATCCTTCCTGTTAACATGGCTTATTATGTGCTTGTAACCAAAGCTCTGATTACACAAGCCACACACTGAAATATTCATCTCTCCAATACCTGCAAGATACATTCCACATAGCTTGCGGAGCAGGAGCCCTGGGAGCACTTCATGGGAGGGAGGTAGGTAGTGATGAGTTATCTTCCCACTTTGCTACCAAAGGGGACGGGTCTAGGCATTTGCCTGGTTCCCAAGGCAACCAAGCAATATTGACTCTATCATCCTTTGATGATTTGCTTATTGCCACAGCTGGGAAGTCAGATTATTAGGAAATCCCTATGGCGGTAGGGTCCTGCTGCTGATCATGAGTGCACAACGCACTTGAACTGATCAAGAACCACAGCTGGGCCACTTTGAGATTATTACCTTGGACTTGTGCCTATAGAGCCCCTGGACTGGAGTTGGTTCCTGTCCATCAGAAGGCAGACACAGCAGATGTACAGCTGTCAGCACCTGTAGGTCCCTCAGCTCTGAAATCAGGCAAACTACCAACCTTTTCCTTCCAGCGCTTGCTTTCAAAAGAGGTTTCATACACATTAGGAAGCTGTGATTCCTTGTCTTTATTTACTTAATCTATGCTTTAACGTATTCTTCATTCATTTTCAGAAATGACTGCAACTGCAACATGCTGGTGCCTTTGAAAGTGATTAAAGAAGAAATGTCTCTGTGTTAGAGTTTTCTGATAAGGACCCAGTTCTGCATCTTAATGCAAGTGGGCATGCCCTAACACCTCTCTAGAACGTCAGACTTGTTCTTCCTTGCTTTGTTTGTCATTTTAAACAACAAAGGATTGTCAGCAGAAGTTTGTTTTGCTCTTTGTATATGTGCATAAATGAACACTCCCTTTAACTTCAGTGGGGTTAAGGTTTCGTTTGTATAGTTGTGAGCCTCCAACGATTTTCTGCAGCTTAGTTAGTGTGCATAATGCCACTCTAGAAGTGTAAGTTACTTTTGCTATTTTACTGACTTATTAAATAGTGCTGTCTTGCTTTGGAATTATTAGTTGCAGCTACTTACACGGTGACCATTTTCATCTCCACAATCAGCTTGCTCTGGGATGAGCTTTTGCAGTGTGGAGGGTGTTGAGATCAGTCATGCTTTGGAAATCCCTGTAGCTTCATCCATCTGGATAGGCCAAGAGAGGAGCTTTCTCTTTTACTCTGAATTTCTCTGAATTAGTGCTATTACATTTTCACTTTTGTACCCTTGATGCAGTTGTGGAAACTTGTTCTCTTCAGCTCTCACACACCTTGCTAGTGGGATGTACTCTCATACATTCCACCTAAGGTTTTGTAGCTTTAATGCTGACAGCAAAATGGCATCCTCCACTATCACTATAGGTACTAGCAAGAATTTCCACAGATGTGTAAAGAAATCCGAGTTATTCAGGGAGCTGATTATGCAAAGAGTCAGTATTAGTTCTTGAAAACAGTGCTACATCTCAGTGATATGAATGAGTGCAGCAATGGTGACTTGAAGGGAGCAGTACAGGTTGATTCTATCATCTTGGTGTCTGATACATATACACAGTAGGTAAAAGCTATTAAAGTACTTACATAATAATGATGTTACAAAATCTACACGAAGCCCAACACAGAATTTGTTAACTTCCCCATGAAAGTCCCTTTTTTCTTCCAGCTCACAACTAATTTTAATGCTCATTTTGTCTCAAATACTAGATTGAGAAAACAAATTTCATTTCTTCTTTTACTGTGAAGTGCTTAAAAAAAGGCATGTCTGTGTAAGCATCACTGTTCACTATTGCGTTCACAG
>JANHGB010046708.1:19517-37083 GCA_026283785.1 Coracopsis vasa
GCAGGCAGGGCTGCTCATGGGGGGCCCCATCACTCCATCACTTCCATGTCACCCGGCAACACAGCAGTCACAATGCCTCGAGAAAGGATAAAAGGGGGTAGCCACTTTTGTCGGCACAGAGTTGGCCCAGGGGCAGCCCGAAGACACCTGAGAGGGAGTCCTTCAGGAGCAGGTAGAATTACTTGGGGTGGGTTGAGGGAGGACCAGAGGCTGCTGGAGATGAGAGCTACCAGCAATGTTGGGAGGTCCATCGGCTGTAAGATTGATCTTGGACAAAGTGATAGAATGTCTGCTTGTGGAGTTGCTTCTTGATGAGATTGCAGGATTGGTTGATAAAGGTCATATTTTTGATGTAACAGACTTGTTGCTGTAAGGCATTTGACTTAGTGTTGCATGGCATCTTGATCGATTATCCAGAGTGATACAAAATCAACATGGCACTAATGAATTTAGGACTGATTAAGTGACAAGTCCCAATAGTAATTATAAATAAGAAATCATTACTGAGTGATTGTATTTCTCATGACACCCTGCAGAGATCAGTTCTTTGGCCTCTGCTGCTTAATGATTTTATCAGTGTTTGGAAAGAAAGTCTAATATAAGTGATGAAGTTTGCAGTTAAGTTGAAAAATTAACTGTTTGAGGGGTTTTGGTTATGAACAGATCATGTATTTACAATAGTTCTCCATTTCTGCATGTGCTGTGGAATGCAGCCTATCAACAACTGAAATCAAGTAAGATAGTGGGTTGTTCTCTGCAGATCTGTAAAGGGTGGTTTAAAATTAGATTTCTGGTATAAAGAGATGGAACTGTGGGTATTGTGCTTGAAGCTCTGAATCTCATTTCAATCTCTTTTCCATCTTTAAGCATTGTAAGTCTAGCTACAGAGAATAATTAATTCTGTTCTGCTTCGTTAATGATCTGGAATGGCTCACTGAAGGCCGCTGAATGCTGGAGCCAGCAAGAAAGAGGCAGTGTTGAAAGCACAGCATAGAAAAGGAGTGCTGAGGGGGACAGGACTGTGGTAACTAAACCCCACAGCTGCTCTTATGAAACTCTCTTTCCAGAAGGTTCCTCAGAACCATATCCACAATATGAAATGTATAAATTTATAACTTTAGTTTATTTACTTCTGGGAATAAAGGCATGCAATAGATGCATGTAGTGCTAACCTGGCTTTCACTGAAAGCAAAGTCAAGATCATGCATTCAGTCTGGAATGTGAGTAGGATAAGGCACTATGGCGGTGTCCTCCATCCCAGTCCTTTATAGGATGCTAGCAAGATTTCAAGAGTTGTCTTCAGTGCGTATAAATCTCTGCTTGCAGAATCACTGCAGCTATGTAGCTCTTGTAGCTGGCATTGTACCGAGACCTGTCCCATGGAACGTAGGCAGACAGGGCCAGAAGCTGCTTACACGTTTGTCGGGGAACCTGATTTTGTCCTTGTAAAAGGCTACAGCTGAGCATACGGTCTGAGAAAATTAAGCTAAAGCACACTGATTATGATCTCATTTAGAAGCTCAACTTACATGATTTTTAAATCGCTCCACTTTCACACCAGATCAACTACATTGGCTTCATTGAAGCTATTCCCTGAGAAAACAGACTGTGAACGCTGTTTCTGGTTTTCACTGATAAGGTAATATGACCTATTAGATAGAGCTACACGACATGCTTTGATTTTCAGCAAAGCAGTTTTAGAAACACATAATTTCATGTGGTACCTACTTGTATGCTGTCTCTTGTATGCTGTCCATTATTTGCAGCAGTCTTTTCTTCTTTGTTTTTGTACAAAAAAATGGTGCAAAGGACAGCTTAAAATAACACTTTTGCTTTTGAGGATGGATTATTTTAATGGAGATAATTGCAATGACAAAGTGCTCCATAAAGGTTGTACCAGCCTATCTGGTAAGGAACAGGCTTCTGCAGAAGAAAGGAGAGATAGAGCTGAGAGGACTGAGGAGCAGGAGCTTTGTAAGTTGACTTTGCTACCAAAGGAAACGTGGTAAAAGAACAGTCTCTATGTGCTTTCACAATTTTAAAGTTGTTTTGCCCATTACTGTAAGGACATCTCTGCTTGGTAATAGTGTCATGACTTGAATGTATTAAAATTAACATTTTAGCTGTTAAAATTCATCTGCATCCCTATCATATCCCTCTGATTCCAAATAGAAGCATTACATTACTCTCTTGAAGATAAAACGCTTGCGAGGTACCATCAGTACAGAATTAATTTCAGACTAATCAAGACAGAAAAAATCCTTCTGTGTGACTTTCAGTTTGAGAATCATGATTAGTGTAGCTCACAGTGACATTTCATATTAAGCTCCTTGACTATGCTATTTAATCATATCAGTTACTGGAGTAAAACTGATGTATCAGGATGTCAACAGTTCCAAGTGATAAGTAAGATAGCTATTGTATAACTGCCAAATATTTCTCTGTGTTGAAAATAATATATAAAAATTTATCTAGTGCTAAGTGATTTCATGAAGTGGTAGAGGAATTTTCCTGACTGATTATAAAATGTGAAAATATTTATACTTTGTGAATGAGAAAGACTGAAGATAACTGACATGTATCTTCTTCAAACAAATAACTTCTATTAATAATGTTGGACCCATCTAGCAACTAATAGGAGATGATCACTTACTTTTGCTTCTTGTCGCTTGTCCTTGCCTTGATAACTTACTGTTATTTAGCACTGGTGAAATATAGGCAGTGCTACGATTGTCATAGTTACAGGTCATACATGGTATGGACATTTTATTCCTTCTTTCATGATATGAAAAGTGTAATTGCTTCAATATAGATATTATATATTATTATATGTTATGTATCGTAGGTGGTTATATGGGACTCTATTCTATTCTGATATGATGTCATTGGCATCACGGAAACGTGGTGGGATGGCTCCTATGATTGGAGTGTTGGAATGGAAGGCTATAGGCTCTTTAGGAAAGACAGGCCAGGCAGATAAGGAGGGGGAGTAGCCATTTATGTCAGTGATAGGCTGGAGAGTGTGGAACTCTGTCTGGGGACAGGTGATGAGTCAACAGAGAGCTTGTGGGTCAGAGTCAAAGGGAGAACAGTGATGGGGGACATCATTGTGGGGATCTGTTACAGGCTGTATATTGTATATTGTGTTAGTGTAAACTATTCCTTCTTAAACAAAAGTAATGAATGAGCTTTGCTTAAACAAAGTGCATGCTTTTTCACTGCAAATCTGAGAAAATGTTTTTTTAGTAGGTATTCATAGTTTTCTCAGGCTTCTGTTAAACCTGTATGGGAGAGTTGGAGAAACAGAATGTAATGCTTAAGAGGAGCACAGAGCTTTTAGTATTTTTTAATATCTCCTCAGTGTCAGCAAATAGTAAATAAATAGTGTTGCATGTCCTTGTGGAAGGCCATTAATGGTGTTTTAGTACAAGTGGGTTTGGTTTCATTTTAGTTTCACTAAACTAAATTAAAAAACCTGTGAATAGGTGGTAAATTGTCAGGTACAAACACTATGTTAGCAGGAAAGTGATAATAAGGAATATTTACTTCTTTAGTGGTTAAATAAAATTAACTGTAAAAAAGCACAACCAGGCTTGAGCAAACAGTGTCTCTAAATCCATGAAATGCTGCGGGACTGCTGCCATCTTCTGGGACGTGAAATAAAGACGTGTCAATACTACAAAATGAAATGCTTCTACTTACAAGACCAAAAGAGGTTCAGTTTTTTAGATACAGAATAATCAGAAATTCTTGAGGGCTGGCTCAGTTGCCCACAGTTTCCTGTACACCATTTTCATATTTGACTTCTAAAACCTAGGTTAACAGTGTTTTCTAAGTGCAGCAAAATTATACTCCTATAATTTAAGCTGTGGGAAAGATGCTTATAAGCACTTCTTGCATTCTGCTTCTGAGACATTTCTCAGAGTAATTGCACTGGAATAGTGTAAATTTTGTCGTTTATATCATGCTGATTGAAGTGGCTTGTCTTGGTTCATGATTATGGCTTACTGAAGTACTGTGATAATACAGACATATAATTCAGTAGATGTATGTGTGTAATGCATTTTGTAGTAACTTTATTGCATATTTCAGGCTTTTTTTTTCTTTGTGAAGGGCTTCAGTGAGACAGCTTGATTCATTTATTCATTCGTTTTAAACTTACTGTGTTCCATGTGCTTGTTTATCCTGTAAATCAATTGTGAGGAGAAAAGTATGTCGAATGAATTTGATATGAGCATGTAAGCTAAGGGTGGTTTTGTCATGACCGACAACAAAGAATTGTTTGCTGTTTCCTCAGCTGAGCATAATTCATTAACAGGAGCAAAGTATAGAGAAGTTGCCTAGCACCAGAGTTCCTAGGGACAGGTTATGTTTTAGGACCACAGAAGATAAATACAGTTAGGAGTCTTCCTGGGTTGTATAACACCCATTTTTAAAAGCAATCTACAACCCCTACCCAACCTTAAGGTCTTGCAAAGTCACCTACTAGAATAGGCTGTTTAATGCATGTACCTGGCATTGAAAGAATGCAATGCTTCTGCAGGCTCTCTTAAATATTAGCCTGTGGCATAGGGAAACCTGTGATGTTTTCATTAGTTTGGCCAGTTTCTCCCCATTCTCTCTCCACTTCAAGTTGGATGTCTCTGAGCCAGAAATTTTTATTGCCTCCTGTGCTGCTTTTATGGGAAAGTGCAGGCAAACAAATACAAAATATTAGTTGGTCAAAAACTCTACCCACTCTGTGTGTGTGTGGTAAGAGAAAAACTGCAGCTGTCTAGCCACAGCACAGTAAGACATATGAGATCTGGGGTGGCCTTTGAGACAGGGCTACAAATGCATGTCATGCAAGTTGTATAATGCTTGGCACTCTGCCTTGGGTTTATTGTTAATACTGGCGATCAATCTTGTTGCTCCTGAGGCTGACTGTTCTTATAAGAAACTACTTTACTTCTCCCCACTCACTGTCTCTCACTTGTAAAAGATGAGTTTATACTCTTGGTGCAGCTAAGATTATGTACCTGTTGGGTCAGCTAAAATAACCCTAGATCTTGAAGTCCCCCATGCTCATGTGAGATAGCAGAGGAAAGCTGTTAGAGTCTGAAGCCAGTCTGGGAGGTGAGTTTGTGACACTTGGTGTCAGTGAAATGCACCACTCTGTAATAACAATAATAATAAAAAAATCTAGGATAAGGTTTGTGCAATATTTAACTGTTAGTAAGATACATTTCCTTGTCATACCAGCTAAAATAAGCTACAACCTGGCAGTTCTGACCGAGGTCATTTATTAGTTATGTGGTGCAATTTCTGTAGTATAGAATTGTTACTCATGGTATCCCGCGGTTATGTGATACTTTGATGAAAATAACTTAAATTTTTATTACTATGAAAATCCACAGAAAACAAAATCAATCTTCTGTGCTTGTTCTTTTGGCACACTATTCAGTACAAAATGTATTTAATATTACAATTCTGCATTTACACTACTTGCTCAATTTTTAACTGTTTTGGACTGGGATAGTTTAACATGAGAACCTTGCCAAAAAGGAAAAGTGCCCATCAGTTTTTAGCTTAAGCACTAGTTTTGCTGTAGTGAACAGTATTTTACAGAACATTGTTTCCAGAACTCTATTGAGACAATCTGCCATCTGTCAGTGTTACTGAAGTTATGTTGTGTCCCTAGGAAACATGAAATACAATTTAAATAAGTGTAGCATGTAAATTATTTATTGACTTGTTACCTTTGAATCTTATGTAATACTGTTCTTTACCTTCTCATGTTAAATGCTTTTAACAGTTATTACTATGTTGGTGCCATTGTTATTTACAGCAAGGAGGGGTGTTTATTGCTTCAGGCTGTCCCAACATGTTCTCTTCTTTTGATAGTAATGTTACTTCTCACTGTGTTTATGTTTCCAAGTGGAATATGTAGAGTCTATAAGATCATTTAGAGATATCTTTGAGCTGTTTGTAGTAGTATAGTACATAACAAAAGTATTCATAAATATATGCCCATTTCTAGAAATCTCTCTACTGGCTAAGAATGCAGAAATACACATTTAGTTTAGTAGTAGAGAAATGTTTCTGGTCTTTCTTTCATTCAGTTTTGTATAACTGAAAATGGATACATGAACTAGAAAGCCCATTCACTAAAATTTGCTGAAAAGATCACAGTAGCTCAGCAGTAGAAGTTCTCAGCCAGCTGCTGGAGAGACTATAGGGTCAGTGGGTCCTATAAGTGGATGAGTCCCTCATGTGCCCTACTGTAGGACAAGGGCAGTCCTGGCCATCTCTGGGTTTCCGCATGAGCACGCACAAGCGTGCTGGCAAAATGGTCTGTGCCAGCAATGGGAGCTTGGCTGTGGGCTTGAGGTCGTCTGTATCCAGGTGCCAGCAGTGGGGAGACTGGGGTCTGGGTACCAGCTACCAGGCAGACCGAGCATCTGAGCCTAGCTGCTGGGAAGACCCACTTTGTACTTGCCAGTGTACCACCAGTGGGCCTCTGTCCTGCTCAGTACAAACTGTCAACTACTGCTCATCACATGGCACTTCTCCTTCACTGCTATTTCGAGCTCTTTATGCTAAAAAGGAGTGATCCGGTTAGAGTGCTGGTGGATTAGCAGGTCACTTAAAACAAAAGTCTATCCGATTTTGTGGTCTCCCAAGAAATTGAAGCTTTGCTGCTCTTTCCCCACTAGAGGTCTCCACGGATAACACTGAGAAACGGCTGACAGTAACTTTGCCACTGAGTGGTAAGAGCTGCTGGTGTTTCTATGATCACAACTGTATGCAAGACAGTTGCTGTACCACTGCTTTATAATCGTAATGTGATTTGATATTGATAGATAGTAGTGTTTAAATATGACTGATTGATTTTTGTGATATTGCGCAAGGTGAGGATCTCAGCTGGTATCTTTAGTTAAAGGGATATTCCAATTTCATGAATATGTGAAAATCTGACAGACCAAAGAGCACCCACTCTTAAAAATTAATAGTGAGATATTTTTGGTTTCCTAAGGACATTCACCCTAAGAACAAATCCTTTACCCTAATAGATCCTAATTTCACTACTTTTTTATTCTGTTAATTTTAGGAGAGTTACTGGTGACTTGAACTGTATTTAGGGGGAAGGTGGTGTGCTCAGACCTGTGTAACTGCATTTTTCTGTGTGATATGGCTAGCCATGTGTGACAAATATGTGACATTATACGCACTCTAACCTAATTCACATTCATTTAAATAATTAAGCCTGCTTTGCTTAAAAGAGCGTTATAAGGTGGAGTGTGGGTACAAACAACAACATACTCCTGCGTACCTCAGGAAGGTGGAATAGTCTTTCTCTGCAGAACTGAATTTTAGATTTCCTATTTATTACTGCATATCAATATTCTATTTCTTTTTTAATTTCTAGAACTTAAAAATTTAGCAGATTTTCTAGACTATGTTTCAAATACAGGATTGCTGAGTAAGTCCTGCGTAAGTGGGACAGAGCAATGCTCTAAGCACATAACAGAGGGAAAAGTACCAGAGCAAAATTTCTGAGGGATAAGTAATTTGCAAAAGCCCTTTGGCTATGTTTAAATCGGAAGGCTGCTGCGCTGACTTTGCACAGAACTAACAGCTGGGTGCGTCTGAACAATCCCCTGCCGTGTCTGTTCTGCCTTGGTTTCCATTGGAAGAAAGGTAGGATGTGTAGGCTGAGGACGTGGACTTCAGGAGCCCTGAGGGAGGCCATGGTGCACATCCAGTGATGAGGTTTGATGTAGCTTTGACACTTATGAGGCAACTGCAGAGAAGACAAGAAAAAAAAAATCCTTTCTAATACAGCATCAATCTAATTAGTGTTGTGGAGGATTTGGGTAGTGAGTAAAGAGGTTAGATCCAGGGACACAACCTCCTGTGGAGTCTGTGATTGCAGAACAGCTCAGAAAGAATAAAGTCCTCACTTTCAGATACCTTCAGTGAACCTCAAAAGCTAGTACTTTGTGAGCAGGGTCTATTGGAGGAGAGGACGTGACCAGAATTGAGTGATACGAGACCAGGGGCTGCAGGGTTTCTGAGCACATACTGCAAATGAGCTATATTGGTCTCCCCTAGTAAAGAATTAAAGAAAAACTCTTTTCCATATGGTCAGACTTCTCTGCTGCCTCTGGTCAGAGCTTGCAGTTTCAGTTTTCCTAACAGAAGGATATTTTGAATTACTATGAAGCATTTTTTTCTACTACGACATTGGATGTATTGAGGTTGCTCAACAACGTCATCACATTTTTTGTGCAGTTTTATACAGGAGAAATACATCATGTTTTAATTGCTGTAGAAGTGTGTGACTTTCTTCATTTCTGTAGTTGTAGAAGTTTTGATATTACTAAATGTCTAAATACTAATTCTACATTCTGGAAAGTTTAGCTATAATTTGTGCTCAGAGAATTAAGAAATTTAAGTTGGGTCTTGTGCCAGAAAAAGATTGTGGATTGCAGCGGGTCTCATCCTGCCTGTAAGATATGTGTAAGCTCATACTGTACCTCAGAGTATCTGCTGGGTTGATAGAGCTATATGGAATTTGCAGATGTAGCGACTGGATGATTTAAGTCATCTGCATCCTTAGAATTCTCTAACTAGCAAAAGTCTAGGCATAAGACTGGGTATAAATTGAGATTTGCATGAGGTGGATTCCTGCAGTTTTGTTTTTGTCATAACTTAAATTACATTTATAAGTATTTTACGCTGATTACCAACTGAAATCTGAGCATTTCTTATCGACAGTACATTTTTTCATATATTGCATAAAAGAATAAAAGACAGCCTTTGCTGTCCTCAAAATCAAGCTAAGCCACACTAAATTTAATGTAATTGCAAAGACAAAAGTACAAGTCAATTTATTATTAAATGATGATGTATTTTATTCCCTGATTCAGCAAGATATTTAAACCTAATTCTAACTAAAAGCAGTTGCCTTGTTCCATTGGATACCCACGGCTTTAAAGTTAAATGTGTTTTGAATATTATTCTGAAATATATCCACTGAGCTGCATCTATGCACCTGAAGACTATGTAGCCATTTTTTGCAAATAATAGGAAATTGCTTTGAAGATGTAGTAGTTGCATTACAATGCTATGTTGGCTAATTTTGAAATAACTTATTTAGAAACAACCATGAAGTATCTGATGCAGAGAAAGAATCCTGCTGTAGCAATATGCAGCATTTCTGCTTTTGCATTTTGATTTAGCATTTTAAATATGTATATTCATATTACCCTTCATATATGTATGCACCACATCTTTTTTCTCATTAATGAAGTTTGACAATTTGTGACAGGACAGAAAGGGAATTCATTATATTTAGTAATAGAAAACCCATTTCTCATTTTTCTAGTGCTGAGCAGCTGCAATGAAATTGCCTAAACCACTATATCACAATTCCCCACCGTTGTGGTTCTTAAGGTCACCCTCAAGGGTCTTCAATTTCCTTATGTTCACAGCTTGGCACCTGGTAATTTTCAGAATCAGGAAATATAAGGAAGCTATATATTTTTATTCTAAGAAGGATTTTTTTTATTTATTTGAGAAGAAATCAATCTGTCAGGTTGAAAATATTAAAAATCAGAAGCTTGACTGTAATAATCACAGCAATGTCAGTGCCAATTTTGTTTAAAAAACTTTGGAATGAAATTTTTCTGCACGACAACGAAATTTCCCCTCCTCCTGAAAGAAATTGTCAATGTGTAAGGGAAATGGAATTTTTATTTCAATAATCAGTGGAGTTTAAAAGTAATTTATGGTAATAAGACTGAAAGGCACCCAGCATTACCTTTCCTTAAGAAGTTGCTCAGTATTCCTGCTACTGCCAACTTCAGTGGACTATATCCGCTAAATGAAAGAATTTTAGTCTTTTAGACTAAATTTAGGGTAATTTTCTCTGTATATAAACCAGTCATATGCTTTCTATACCTGTATTAATTATTGAGGAAATGCAACAATAGGCAATTGTACAGAATTCAGTTGGTTTCCTTAAGGATGTGTTCAGACAGTCTCCAGGCTAATAAATGCCGATAGTATAAATTGAGAAAAACACTTGCTTTGGGCTCTGCAATGGGGTAAAAGAAGGCTTTCCTTTTTGTCTGACTTTATTTCTACTGAAGATATATTTCCTAATTCTTTCAGTGTATGACTTGGATAAGGTGAAACAAATATTTCTGTTCCAGTTAAAATTTTGCTATTAGCTGAAATAGAAAATATTCTGAATATGAAGACAATAATTTAAAGAAGTAAAAAAATGGAACATGTTAAAAACCAAACTACTTTGTACTTATTCACTATATTGCCCAAACCTTTGCTGTTTTCACATTTCCAGATCTTCTCATTGAGAACCTGATTTGTTTTTCATCATGGTAAATGTATGCAACACAGTGATTCACAAATTCAGTCATTAATCCTACCATATTGTCATCACTGACATCAGTTTTGTGCTCTGCTGTGTCCTGTCCTGTGCAATCTAACCAGCTCAGCCCCATTAGGTCTTGCCTTCCCACAAATCTTCTGTTCCTAGTTCTGGGTCAGCATGTTCAGAGCCTCAAAGAAAGGTGTATAAAGGTTGTGAATAACTGAAATAGAGGAAGCAAGGCAAAAGTTTGAAATGAATAATGGTTTTGGGGTTTTTTGTAGTTTAATGGTTAATAAAGCTTTTCGCAGCTGCATCAGGCAATATGGAGTTATTTGCGCAAAACCCACAGTAGTTTCAGTACTGTGGTTACTACACAGATTTTCTAAGAGATTTTGGAAAACACATGAGGAATATTCCACCAGCTTCTGATTTTTATGAAGAAGACTGAAGCAGCACACTCACATGTCCTGCTTATCTCAAGTTAAGTTGGCATTGAAATACTGAGAACTGTCTTCTATGTACGTCTGTGGCTATAGCAACAATCATTTAACTATTAAAGTAAATAATAAGTAATTTCTTGTCTTGATACAACTTTTTGTTACTTCTGATATTATCTATGGATATCTAAGTTTATGATGTTCGTACTCTATACAACTTGCCAATATAAGCTATTCTCAGAAATAGTCCATTTTGAGTTTGGGTTTTGTTCTTGTAGAAATTATTGTGTTTCAGTCCGAAGTCAGGAATGCGATTACTTAATGTGATTTTAAAATGTTTTAATCGTTCTGGATGTGCCCCATGACTTTGAGATTTACTTATGTTGGCATTTGGCTATAGCATCCAAACATAACTGCAACCCGAACAGTTATTAGCTTAGTGCAAATAAATTAGCAAAGAACTGTAAGCTATTAGCAGGGTTTTTTTGCACCAAACTGAAGGTATACAGAAGAAGTCCAGCTTACCAAAAAGGGGCCGGCCAGACTTGGTAGGATCTCATTATTTCTGATTCAGTCATGAGCTTCCTGAGGGAATTTGAGCAAGTTCCTGGGAATGTATCTGCCTTGCAAAACAGTGTAGTGGCCAAGAGTGTGGCGGCTGGTGGCCCAGGCTAGAGAGATGTTTGCTAGTAGCAATATGCAGTGCAACACAGCTGCCCGGATGCTCTGGTATTTCTGCTATGTTGAGCCTTTTCCAGGAGCAGTTTCCTAAATATGATGATTATATTTTTTGTCATATTTTTTTTTCTGTAATGCTAGTAATAGGAATTATGGAAGTGTTGTCCCCACATACACATACAAATCAGAAGCTATCTTGGCTGTGGGTGTTTCTTTTGTTATGCATCACACTGAAGGGAGCAATCTCAATGAACAGCTCTTGTTTCCTTCACAGTGCAAGTGCTTTCTTCGCAATATCTTTTGAAGATAATCCTTCTATATCAGACATGGAAGTCGATTTTATGGGACATGCTATTCATACTTATAGTACAATCGATAACCCAGCATGTTTAAGATGCTCCTATAGATTTACTGATGCAGCTAGTTTTAGCCCTTAAATTACAAAGCAACAAATATATAAAAGCAAATGTATGTGTTTATAGACTTACTTAATCAACATTTTAATAACATACTTTCTTTTTTTTCTTGTAAATGCTTAACTGACTCTTTTCCTTATTTATTTTATTATTTTACCATAATTCCTTGGTTTTGTTCTGAAAAATATGAAGGGGATATTTTGTTATCATGCTGGAAATGGTATAAATGCAGATGTTAATGTTTTCACATGACTTTAATGCTGATATTTGTTTTATGTTGGTGGTATATGCTATTTTTTTTCTCCAACTAATATTCAATTCAAAAGCATGCACTAACACTGATTATTATAATTGTTACTGTCTTTATCTGTTTTGAATTTCCAGTGTTTCACTGAAAAAACATTAATTCAGGTGAGTTACAATATAACTACCCTGATTTTTATCAGTTTTAGATTCTTGCTTTCAGGAAAATTAAAAAAACCCTCTATTTAAAAAAAGAATTTAAAAAGAGAGCTATCACTGTATTTCAGAGCTGCTGCTTTGCTGAGTATCTGTGTATTTTGGTGGGAAACTTTTGCCTCTCAATGTATAATTATTTTAGTGGTCATTCTACATGAATTGTGTAGGTGGTGATTACAGCCAGTATAAATCCAGCTTTGGAGATGGCATTGTTGTAGTTGAGACATGTGGCAATTATCACTAAATGTTTGCAACATTTAATTTGGAAAAGGTTGATTTAAGAATTATGTGGGCAAATTAGAGCTGTTGTTTTGGATCCTGCTCTATCAGATCCCCACGTCTACTATATTCTAGTGAAGTCAGGTGCATACCTGCACACCTTTAAAGCTCTTAAGTCCTCTGTAATTCGCTAGCTCAGCTGTGCATGGAAACAGCTAAGCATGTAAATATATATCACATCACTAGATGTCCTCCTCCTACAAAATTTCTTGGTTAAAAGACTGATAATAATGTCTTAAAAAACATTGAGAATCATGCACAGCTCTAACAGATCGCCAATGCAAACTCATGTAGTCACAAATGTGCTGGTCCTGAAAACCAGCCTCAAGGTAGGTCAGAGCACTGCAGTTATGAATTATGTTTTATTATGAACATATAGGTCCTTTAAGAACTGCCACGGAATTTTCTGTCACCACAAGTGTTCCAGAAGCAGGGCTAGCTCATTGCTGGTGACTTATAAAAAGCTGGAGTGCCTAAGTTGGATTGTTTAGTAATAAATTCCAGATATTTTTGTCACCTCTATGCATGGGCTGTATGGTGCTGTTTGCGCACAGAGGTATAAACTCTCAAGGTAATTCCTTGCATGTGCGTTGCGTGGCTTCTGTCACATTTTTGTTGCTGAGGAAATAGAGGCAGCCTTACCTGGTGTTTGGTGCTATGTAAACATGGCTTTTGGTTTATGAACGTTTCCTAGAGTGTGCTATATGAATACAGCTTTCCCCATTACTGGAAGTGCATTGGTATCCATAGTCAGTGAATGGGTAAAATCTGCAGGGCCTGCTGCCGGCACAGTGAACAGGACAGTTTCCCTAGTGTGATCCAGCCAGTCCACTCTGTGCCTGTTGTGGTGGCTGGAGGCACCTTTGGTAACTGGAAGGGTGTCATGTTGTGGAAAGCAGTGGGGAAGAAGGGAGCAGAAATATCCATGTTGGTTTTGCCAGGAACCACAGCAGTTCCTGCCTCCTTTGTCACAAGCCATTAAAACTATACGTGCATCTTGCAAATGGCTGCATTAAGCAAAAATGTGGGACGTGTTGGCTGTGGAAAAGCGTAGCTTTAGAAATTGAAGAGTACCCATGGACCTGGAGGAAGTGAGATGTTTTAAAAGGCTGTTGCTGTTTCTGGAATGCTGGTGCTGAGCATTCTGGAATGCTGGTGCCAAGCAACAGAGATGTTCTGAGGCACTGGACAAACAGGGTTGTTAGATTTTCTCTGAGAGCTAATGTGAATATGTGAGTGATGGCATTCTACAGCATGGTTAAAGACATCAAAATAAAGGGGACAGGTGACAAAGCAAGCAAAATTCTGAAGAAACATCTCCAGAATGCTTACTCATGGGAAGGGATGAAAAGGTGAGTGACTTCCCTCTCTGGGAGCTCTATGACTTTTTTTTTTCCCCAGCTTTTGCCTGATCTAGTGTCACTTAGAGTTGAAGGATTTAAATCTTTTTCTGTAGGCATGGTCCATAGGTTTTGGTTTTTTTTAAGTTAGTGAAAAGCCAGATAATTATCTAGTTGTTGTGTCTCTTTTTAAAATTTTGGTGAGCTGCTGATTTTTGTTGAGATTCCAATATGCAAGATTTTGCGGAGGTTTCCTGAGGTGTGATTTTCAGACCATTATCTATGGTTTTATTAGATTTCCTAACATACAACTTCATAGCTCTCTGCAACATGAAGAGCTATCCCCTTTCAGTACATATGCTATAACATCACCCATCTAACAAAAAGATCTAGAAGCTCTCAGTTGGCCACGGTTATGATTCCCACACTGCTAGTGAGACTTGGAGTGTTATGACCAGAGAGTGCTTGAGTATTGCAGGCCTGAGGCTGCAGCAGCACACAGCAGCAGCTGGGAACACGTCACCATCTCAGCTAAGGAGGTGCCAGCTCACATGCATCTGCTGCCCACGTGCAGGGTCTGCTCTACACGTTTCAGCTCCCTGCCACGACAGTTACTAGTAAGCGGAGAATTTAATACCTCCAATCTGTCCATCCACCTCCTGCCCTCCCTGCTTCCATCCTTCCCTTCTCTGCAGACCACAGGCACAGTCCTACGCTTGCTTGCAGTCCTGAAATTTCAAATACGGTATTTTTAAACAGTGGATAAAGTCCAGGACTGTTAATGTATGCAGCAAAAATTGTTCTGCTCAAAAGACTAACACCGCTGATATCGCATATCACAGGCACAATTTTAAGTGTCTTCTGTTTGTGGGACAAACACCTATTGTCTTATTTGACCAAATATCTTGGGGGACAATTTTACACTTTAATACAAAATATGTAAGTATTTCCTATGCTTTTTAGTGCAAGTGTTTGCAAAAGAACCGCTTTTCTATAATGGAGGCAGTAATGTGTGAATAACTGGGTAGCTAATACTACTAAAAATCATGTTTTGTATTCCACTATAAAGAACCAATATACTTAGTTTGAGGGGATTTTTATCACTTCATTTTTCTGTATTGCTTTTGTAATTTTGATGATATACTTAATTTCCCATTTATCTTTTGAAAAATATGAACAAATACTTTATAAGATAATTATATCTATCTCCATGAAGAAATATATGTGCAGATATTTCTCAGTCTGGGAAAAAAATGGTTATTTTAAACAATGACAATAATTGAGTAATGGGGAAAGTTTCCAGGAGTCATAGAAAATTCTTCATTGGGTAAGGAATTTAACTCAGTTTGAAGTCTTTCTAAAGGATAATCTTTAGTTACAAGTAAATTTTTGGTGGAGGAATTGCTGGGTTAAATTTTATTTCTTTGTTATCTAGGGAGTCCAGGGGAATGAGCACAATTCCAGCCTTTGGAACGATAATGAGTCTTTGCTTCTTAACAAAATCAATTGCACTTCTGCAACCTTTTTGATAATGAAATAAAAGTTTTTTGTCTTCCATAGGTGGAACAGATGGCAACAGAGCAGAATAATGACAATTACCCCCCTTCCCTCCTCCCGTTTTCCTTTTAAATGGTGTCTGCCAGTTGTATCTAGTACAGGTGCAATCAAATGGAAAGGGAGAATCGCTGGAGAAAAATCAAAATATATTGAAAACACTCTTGCAATCTATGAAAGACATCAATTACTCTAATACTGTCTTTCCCCTGACATCATGAAGAACTTGTTGCACTTGTGGGGAGTAGTCTTCATTGTAGTTTTGCTGTAACTGAAGTGGTGGTAGAGATGTGAAAAAGTAAGAATAAGTTTTGCTACAGTAGAAAAAATTCTTGGTCTGATGTCTTGGAATGCAGAGGTATGTTCCAAGTCATGCTACAGTTTCAGGAGTTTACCCTCAAAAATATTATGTGCACGTGACTGTATATACCCACGGTAGCAGACATAAAGCTTTAGCAATATTGCTAGTAATTGGCAACATACTTTTGGACACACACAGTTTCTAGGCTGGAATGGAGTCTTTTTGCAATTTATTTGAACTTGTGAAGAATGAAAGATAGTACTAAGAAAACTTTGTAATTTGTACTGAAGTGCTTTTCGCTAATTACCTGAGAGAAATTGGCAGAACTTGGCTGCTGAAGGGATGAGCATGTTGTGGGCACTGGCTCTTAGTCATCTTAGCTGGTCTTTCACTGGAAAGTGGGAGCACTCCAGACTGAGTTATGGACAATAATCACCTATAAACTTTATCCTGAACCCTGTGTTTGTTAAGGAGGTGGTATGAATGCACATGGCTTAAGGAGCAAAGAGTCCTCCTCATTCTCCAACCATACAAAGACTATTGAACCCAGAGCAGGCTAAGTTGCAGTGTGTGCTAAGACCTTTGAGCAGCCTGGCTGTTGTGCATCCAACTCGTGTTCCAGCTCTTCTGGTACAGTTGGGAGTGTGATGTTGTTAAATCCTCTGTAGGAAATGTCATGCTGTGCCCTTTAATGAGAGAGCTGCTGGTCCCTTTCATAACATTAGTTGTAGTTCAATTTCACCATAATTGAAACTCTCCTTTCTGTAGTGCCTTTTAGGCAATGGACAGTTTAAGTCCATATAATGTATATTTTACTGCAAGAATGAACTTAGCAGCCCTTCAGACTGCTAAGCAGAGCATTAGACCTCGCAGCAGTGTTTTGCTGCAGGCGAACTCAGAAGTGCCAGCCCTTTTGGACACAAAGCCGCTTACTTTTCATTTGTTTTTTCTGGGAGCTGATAAATTATAGTCACATTAATGTTATGTAAGTACTTTTGGGTGAAACTGGTGATTTTGAATTTCTACTTGCAGATATGAAAATGCAGATATGTGCAGCTCCTTCACACTTTATACAGGGGACTGACAAAGTGCCTGCAAAGCTACTGTTCAGGGTGCTTGTGGCTGTGGTAGTTTGTTGTGTATCCGTATTGGTGACTTGGGAAAATGAGTATTACAAGAATGAATATGAACAAGGATTTACAGTTAGCCATGATATTCTTATCCCTTTTAGGAGTAGAGGGGCTGTGATCTTTTAGTTATATTCAAATCATATGTCTGTGAAAAAGCTGCTTTAATTGTTCAAGTGGATGGTATCTATTAATTTGATACATTTATAGTTTCTCAAAGTTAACACTTTTTAAAGGGCATTGTACCAATGTGGTAGCTTACATAGCAATAATTAATTCTGCTGTGCACTACAGCACCAAATGGTACTCTTGATTTACCAGCCAAAATGTAACCTTTTCTGCTGGGATATTCAAGATTGGTTTTGGACTTTAGATCTTTATGATCCTGCCCCTCTACTCTGCTCTTGTGAGACCTCACTTGGAGTATTGTGTGCAGTTCTGGTGTCCTCGGCATAAAAAGGACATGGAACTGTTGGAACAAGTCCAGAAGAGGGCCACAAGGATGATCAGGGGGCTGGAACATCTCCCATATGAAGATAGGCTGAGAAAGTTGGGGCTGTTCAGCCTGGAGAAGAGAAGGCTGCGTGGAGACCTCAT
>JANHGB010046710.1:0-30388 GCA_026283785.1 Coracopsis vasa
CAGACAAAGGCCGGGCGGTGAAGGGAGGGGGGGGACTGGGGGCTGCGGCGGCCGCTGTCCGGGCACGGCCACGTCCTTGTCCCCGGCCCCGCCGGGTCCCGGTGCCCGTCCCCAGTCAAGCTGCCGGTCCCTGCCGTGTCCCGGTCCCTCCACACTGCCCCAGTGGTGCCACCGTCCCCATGTCCACAGGCCTGGCTCCCGGTCACATCGCTGTCTCCATCCTCAGCCACACCCAGGTTCTGCATACCCATCCCCATCCCTGCCTGTGCCACAGTCACCTCATCCGGCCGCTGTCCTGGCTCCTGTCTGTGCTCCCGGCCCCATCCTCAGCCACCCACCCTCACTGTCCCCAGCCTCGCTGTTGTCCCCATCCCCATCACACTTGGTCCCCATCCCTGTCCCCATCCCCAGCCACACCCTGATCCCCATCCCTGGTTGTGGCCTTGTCCCCATCCCCAGGGATGCTGTGCCCAACCCAGGGACGCTGTCCTAGGCCTGGCCGTGTCCCAGTGCCCTGCTTCCCAGCCACCACTTGGCCCCAGTCCCCACCGTGGCCTAGTGCCCTGGCTGCAGCCTGGCCTGTGCCCATCCCTTCCAGCGCTTCTTTGTCTGCTCGGGCAGCAGAACCCAGCCCCGTGGGCCCAACCCCGGGAAAAAAGGGTCCTCCTGGGAGCAGCTGGGGACAGGTAGTGCCATGGGGCTGCAGACACTGAGGGGACATGGGGGACAAAGGCCTGAGGTGGGGTTTTGGGGCTGGGAGCAGCTGCTCTGCAGCAGCTGGTGGTGGATGGGTACACAGCAGGGACACCAGGATATGCATCCCCCAGCCCCGCCTCCATCTGCTGCAGCCACTGCATGGCCCCCCCGAATCACCAGCCCCACAGCCGTGGTGTTTCCCCTCCTCAGGGGGTGCCCCCTCCTTTCTGTCCCTGCAAAGGCCATGGGGGCTGGGGCTGGGGGAGTTTGGGAGGGTTAGTCTCTGTAGAGGGGTGACCCCACACCATCGTCAGGGCTGGCCCCAGTTGCTGCAATGGAGCTGTCACAGTATTTGGGGGAGAAGCCGGTGTGCGGTGGGGAAGCTGCGGTGTGGGGCTGGGCTCTACGAGCTGGTTGGCTTGGCGAAGTCGTCCACCCCTGTGATGGTGGCCTTGCAGAAGAAGCAGTCCTTGTTGTTCATCAGGTGCTGGTTGATGCAGGCTCTGGGACAGAGGAGGACATAGCGTGAGCTCCCCCAGCACAGCATGGAGGGCAGGAGGAGGGAGCAGGGGCTGGCAGTCACCCTGGTGTTGTGGTCACACATTGAAGCTACTCACTTGCACGACTTGTGGGAACAGGGTCTGAAGATGGCTGAGATGGGGTGTGCATAGCAGATGGGGCACAGGTCTTCCTCGCTGGTGGGCTGTTGGGGGCAGGGGCACCAGGCAGTTAATAGCAGCAACAAAAGCCCTGCATCCCAGGGCAGGTCTGCCAGGAGCCAGGACCACTGCTGAGCATGGGGAGCGGGCTGGGGCACTCACCAGTGTGGTGGCAGCTGCCTGCTTGGACTCCTCGCTCAGGTGGTTCAGCATCTTGTCCACCTTCACCAGCTCCTCAGTACTGATGTAATCTGTGTCTGTGGGGACAAACTGGGTGTGTGGGGCATGAATGTGACACGTATGTGCCCTGAGATAGCTGGGCAATGCATGGGTGGCTGCGACTGCTCTTGGGGCCCTGCCAGGGCAAGGAGCCTGGTGCTGGGGACAGGGATCCCCATGCTGGGGGTAGCAAGATGGACACTGGGCACTGGACACAGCCCCATCCCAAGTGCCACTGCTGGGGAACAGCAAGGGGGCCATGGACCCCTGTCCCCAGTGCTACGGAAGGGGATGGGGACACGTCTCAGGGGCAGACCTGCTCTGCCCATCGCAGCCGTGGCTGCAGTGGTGAGCACAGCGCAGGGCCGGCACTTACAGGTGTGCAGGGAGAAATGGTGCTTTTCAGTGGCCGGGGCGGCGGCTGCCAGGGCCGAGGGCTCAGCGTGGCCCAGCAGGTACTGGATGGAGCGCAGCTGGAAGCAGGGGTCTGCCAGCAGCACCGCTGTCGCACGCTCGACCCTGCGGAGGGACACAGTCAGGCTTCTGCCCTAGGAACAACACCCCCGTGATCACAAACCACCACCCAGCTGCACCCTCACCCCAGGGACGCCCCCCCCATTCCCTGCATCATCAGTACAGGCTCAAACGCAGCTGAAGGGCAGCAGCCATCCTTCTCCTCCATCACCTCTGCGCAGAGGCTCCGGGGATCGATATGGTGCATCAGCACTTGCTGAGGCTGCAGCCCTCACGCACCAGTGCCCGGCTGGAGCTGCAGGGCAGCTGAAGCAGCCAGCACTGCCCTCGCTTTGGAGCACAAGGGTGAAGGGAGAGCTGCCACGCAGCAGCCTCATGCTGGGTGCTGTGCTCCCCGAGCCTCTGCACCAAGATGCCCCTAGAAAAGTGGGTGCCCCCACAGGGCAGGAAGGAGCAGTCATGGCTCTCCTTGGCTTCAAGCATCAGTGGGGACAGCAGGACAGATGAAGGTCACCTTAGTGAGTATTTCCATCAGGCACTGGTGTTGCAGCTTGTTCAATGCCCTGGTGAAGAAGCAGAGGTGGCTCCATGGCCAGCCCTGGGGCAAGCACAGATACTGAAGCAGGAAGCAATGCGAGGGAGAAGCTGGTGGCACAGGCTGAGCCCGGGCCAGGGCACAGGGAGTTAACAGCCCCTTGATGCGCAGCAGCCGCAGCCGCCAAATTAGCTTTTTGCTGCCCTAATGGAAACCAATTCCCCAGCCAGGTTTTCCGCTCCTCACTAACGCACCCAGGCTCTGGATAATGACATTCCTGCGTGTCCTTCACCCTGTGACCACCCCTTCCTTGCCATGGGCTTCCCCTCTGCTATAGGGCTCACCCCATGGCTGGGAGTGCTGGGGGGAGTCCCTGCCAGCTTGTGCAGGATGAGAACAGCGGGAAGGACCACAACTGGGTGCTAAGCAGTGGGTGTGGAGTGTGTGTTTGATGACCTCCGTCTCTGCTCCCAGCCTGGGTGCAGGATTGGACATGAGGGTCACCCAGAGGTGACAACGGGGCGGATTTATTCCAGCATCCTCCCAGAGGCTGGGCAGTCACGAAGCAGCCAGCACGGCTGCCTCACGGGTTACAGCCGGTTGAGGTTGCCGTTCTCCAGCCAGAGGGACAGCGGCTGTGCACCAATGAGGCTGGAGGGTCGGCAGAGTGGCCCTGAGCACCCCTGGGGACAAGCAACCGCGCAGGGCTGGTGCTGGCTGCACATCACCCTGCCCGCTCGCAGGACAACAAGGGTGGACCATGGCCACCACCGCAGCCACCACTCCCCGTGCTGGGACCAATGGGATCCCGCCCAGCCCACACGCCAGCACGTAAATAGGGGCAGGAGCGGGACCGCGCTCCCGCTGCGAGCCCAGCTCCTGGGAGATACTGGCCGGGAGGGAGCTGGCTGCTGGATTTGGCTCACCGGCAGCTGGAGTGTGGGGATGTGCCGCGGCGGCACTGAGCCCTGAGGAACTTGGCACTCCAGAGACACAGGGCTCCAGGAGGCAGCGAGGCATTCGCTCAGCCCAAAACGGCGCTGAAGCAGCAGAGCATCTCAACCGCCTGATGCTGGACACCGGCTCCCCCTGCACCCCAGTGCTGGACAGCCCACGGTCAGCTGGAGCACAGGTACGAGGCAGCCGCGCTGGGCAGGGCGATGCCACCCTTTAACTCTTATCAAGCCCCACAGCTGGAAGAGGGATCCTCCTCTACAGGGTGCAAAGCGGCATCTATGGATGCTTGGTAGAGCCAGGGCAACACGGGGTTAGACCAGGGAGGACTGGGGCACATTTCCTCTTGTCTTATCAAGCCTGGCTGTGCTGCCGGGCTGCACAGAGTCTCCTGCCTGGCACAATGTCCCCACGAGCACCCACAGACCAGCTCTGGCCATGGGTGGTGAAGCTTCTGCTGCTGCTCCAGCTGTGTGCCCATGGTCGTGCTCCCCACGCCTCCTCACTGCCCTGCGGCTGCCCCACTACCTGCATCTGCACCTCTGACCTGCTGAGCTGCAGCCGGCAGATGCTGCAGCATGTGCCCCATGCGCTGCCACCCACCGCCACCACCCTGGACCTCAGCCACAATGCCCTCACCCAGCTCCACGACCGCTGGCTGGCCGCCGTCCCACACCTTGAGGCCCTCCACATCAGTCACAACCAGATTAAGGACCTGTCTCTGCAGGCTTTCCACAATGCCTCCTACCTGCGGCACCTCGACATGTCCTCCAACCAACTGCATGCTGTGGAGACACACTACTTTGACATGCTGGTGAGCTTGGAGGAGCTGCTGCTCTACAACAACCACATCACTCGAGTGGATGAAAATGCTTTCACTAAGCTGAGCGGCCTGCGGAAAGTCTACCTGAGCTGGAACAACCTCACCACCTTCCCCTTCCACTCGGTGCAGGGGCTGGGAAACTACAGCCTCCGCACGTTGGACCTCTCCTCCAACCACCTGAGCAGCATCCCTGTGGAGCAGCTGGCAGCTCTGCCTGAAAACATCAGGAATGGTTTGTACCTGCACAACAACCCCATCAGGTGCAGCTGCCCACTCTACCTGATGCTCCAGCGCTGGAAGCAGCGAGGTTTCAGCTCTGTGAAGGATTTCTTCGAGGAACACACCTGCAAGGTGTCTGACAACGTGCCCCGGTCCCTGATCAAGTTCCTCAAATACAACCACATGTTTGAGAACTGCTCGACGGGCCCTGAAGATGTGCACCCCTTGCCCTTCCCTGTGATGGTGGGCCAGACCCTCCTGCTTGCCTGCAACACCAGCCTGCCAGCTGCAGCCACCACCTATATGTGGATCTCCCCTCACCACGAGCCTATCAAACACCCAGGGAACAGCAACCGCTCCTTGGAAGTCTACCACAACGGCAGCCTGAAGATCGCAGCTGCCAAGCCCTGGCACTCCGGAGTCTATGTAGGCTTGGCCATCAACAGCCCCCACAACTTCAGCAGGCTGTGCGAGGTCAACGTGACGGTTCACTACCCCAAGCCGGATGGGGAGACCTTTAGCACCGGCCTCACGACCCTGCTGGGGTGCATCGTGAGCCTGGTGCTGGTGCTCATCTACTTGTACCTCACGCCCTGCCGCTGCCTGAACTGCTGTAAGAAGCCAGCTCCTCTCAGCCCTCCACAGGAGTGCAGTGCCCAGTCCTCCATCCTCAGCACCACTCCCCCCGCCACCGACGGGCCCAACCGCAAGGTCAGTGCCAACAAGCACGTGGTATTCCTCGAGCCCATCAGGGAGACACAGAATGGCAAGATCCGCCTGGCCCTCGGCGAGGACTTCCGTGACCCCAAGCACCCCAAGGTCCTGCAGCTCAAGTCAGACTCGGAATCCATCAGCTCCGTCTTTTCAGACACCCCCATTGTGTCATAGCGAAGCAGAGCCGAGTGTCCTCATCAACACCAAAGCATTCCAAGAGCTCTTTTCCTCTATTGCTGCAGGATTATTGGGCACCCTGAATTCCCGGCTTGATCGCAACCCACAAGGGTGATCGGCATCACCCACAACTGCTTCAGCCATGAGCTTCTGGTGGGTTTTGGGCCAGGGCATGCCAGTGCCTGGCAAGAGCTCCTTGTGTGAGCAAGGCAATGGCCTCGTTAGCATAAGGGCGACACTGATGAATCCAGCATGCCTGAGAAACCCCCGCTTCACGTGGGCACCCAAACTCCCTAATGGTGACACGAGGGCTGGTGGTCTGCCACGTCCCTGGGCACATGAGACCAAACATGGTGCCACTGCCACAGACCCCCACACCAAGGAATAGCCATGATGAGTGGGGCACTGCCCTTGCTCTCACCAGGGTCCCTGAGGGTGGCAATGCCACCGTCCTCTTCCAGCCCCTGCCATCCCCATCAATATACCATGCCTGGGAGCTGAGGAGAGCATGACCCTGTCACAAGGGGGTTACGCACCCCTCCCCAATGGTGGCCACGCAGGAGAGAGATGCAGCTCAGCCCCTGACCATGCAGCCAAGCAAACATCACAAGCTTTTGCTTCCCAAGAAGCTGTAAATAGTCACGGCAGGATTAGGTGATGCGATACAGCGCCTGGCCGCATTGCTCAGAGCTCCTCATGCCACCAAGGACGATGAGGTCTCGGATGCACCACCCTCCTTCACTGCTTCTCCTTGAGGCGGACAAACGCGCTGCTAAAGCACAGCTATTTAGGCAGTAATCTAATAAGCCTATCGATAGATGTGAGTAATCCTCTCCTCTCCTGGGTTGTAATTCTCTAGTTACATTGAAATAAAAATGCCTATTTTTTTAAGCTTATGCTGGGCTGAGTGTCTCCTTGCCCTTGCAGGGCAGCAGCATGCAGCCACCCTGCAAGCCCCGGGCACAGTGGTGGGAGTTGAGGGTGGTCTGAGGGAGTCCTGAATTCCTGCTGGCCCAGTACACAGATCTGCACTGGGCTTTGCAGCCTCTGTCCCCATCAGACGGCTTTAGGGTGGCATCAGTGAGGGGGTTAAATGTGGTGAGACAGAGCTGGTGACCGGGGGTGGTGCAAGAGGGCATCAAGTGCCTTGTCCCCAGGAGCAGGTCTGCAAAGTGATGCCTGATGGCTGGAACAGAGCAGCACCTACTGACACAAGGGCACCACCAAACCCCAAAAGGGACGAGCAGGATGTAGATGAAGGGGAGAGGCACTCTGGAGAGACTCTGAGTCTCCGTGCCCTTAGCAGACAGAGTCCCCACCTCACTGGACACCTCTGCTGTTTTGCCAGCACCCAGCCCTAGCATAAGGAGCAGCTCTACCCCCCCACATCGCCTGCCTAGTCCTGCAGAGGGATAAGGGTGTCCCCCCATCTGCTGGCCACCATGATCCCAGCCACAGCCAGAACAGGAGCATGTGGCTGTCACTTGCAGCACAGGGGATGCCAGGCCCACCTTGCTGCAGGAGCACAGCTCAGACACAACCTGGGCAGCACAAACAGGAACTATGACCCTTCACAAACATTCCCCCTAATCCACAGCCCCCCATGGCCATGCACCCCAGCCCCAAGAGCTGCTGGCAGCACTGTGACTAGTGGGAGGGGAAGGTCCCTGCAGCATGAGGGCAGTGCTAGCACCCATCCTTCAACTCTTTCAGCCAGGAAACAATCAGCTTTTGGGGTTTTTCCCCAGCAAAAAGTCAACCCTGCCCAAAGCACTTGCCAGAAACCCCCCACCCATTCAAGGAGGGGAGAGCATTTGGAAAGCAGCTATCCTGAGACAACCACAGCCTCCCAGTGCCCCTCCTGACACCGACCTTGCTCACAGCCTCATGTGATACATTCCGCAGTATTGCAAGCCCTGTGCCGCTGCCTGGCAGTCAGCACAGGCGATGGGATGCAAAGCGACAGGCCCCGCAGCCTGCACTCTCACTCCAGCCACTGCCAGCCTGTCACCTCCTGTCAGTGCACAGCTCCTGATGAGCCTGTGATGCCGAGCTGGCCACGCTGGGGAGCTACAGCAGGGTGATGAGGTGCTTCAGTGTCAGATGGGTAGGTGAGTGGTATCCTGTCCCTTGAGAATGGACGAGGCAATGCCATCCCCTGGTTTTACACCCAGGCAGGGATTCCACGGGAAGGATGGTTTGAATTTCCCTGGGAGTATCTGGGGAAGAGATCTAGCCAACACGGCCCAGGTTCAAACCTCTTGCCATTCTTGTAGGTCTCTTTGCTGGTGCTAACATCAACTTCCCAGGCATTAGTGCTTCTGCACACCTGCATCCTTGGCTGTGGTTAATGACTGAACCTTGGGGAAACTGGAGTGTGAAAAAACTCCTGATGGCTTCCCTCTGGGGACACACCAGCCTGGAAAAGTCCAGGAGAACTCTTCTAGGCTGGCTGCAATACTCCTATCCCTGCAGGAAGTCTGAGCCCCACTATGCCGGGGACAACACACCTGAGGTTTGTATCAGTGCTGCCCCCAAGGGCTCCCCACTGCCTTTACCCAGGAAAATCCTGCTGCTGTGTTTCACACCTTCCTGATGCTCGGGAAGGACCCCGCACCACATTGCTGCTCCAACCAGCAAGGCAAGGCAGTTTGAACTGTCAAAGCAGTTCATTAAGCAGCTTGAAAGACAAAAAAACTCAGCAAGGAATAACAGCCCAGAGCACTACCTCCCTGACCGGGGGGAGTTGGGAAATGTAATGGATCATCCCAGAGGAATACACTGTCCTCTCTCGGCAGCTTTTTGCACCATTAGAGCCCTGGCTTGCTGCCAAAGTGGCCTCCTGCTCCTTGACTCTGCAGGGTAAAGCAAAGGATCAGCACAAAGCTCAGTGTCCCCAGCACACAAGGACCTGTGCTGCACACACAGGGATAAGGACTGGGCTTTGCGACCAGCCTACAATGCTGACTCCTGTCTCTTCCAGTACAGCTCAGTCAGGACAATATGGGTGCACCGAATGCCAGTTCCTGCCTGTCCTCCTGCCACGAGGGCTGGACACACCATGGCTGGACCTGGATCCTATCCTCAGAGTCTTCCAAAGAGCTCAAAGCAGAAAAGCCCGGTGCTGGCTCACACAATGCCTGCTCCTGCCTCCCAGTGTGTCCCCGACAGCCTTGAGGAGCCAGGAGATCCCACCCTTGGCAGTCCCACTGCTCTGGTTTGAAGCCTATAAAAACTAAGATCAGTAAGGCCAAACTCCATTTTAAACCATGAAACTTAGGTCTGAGCTAGTTGTTCCTCCATGCAGGGACTCCTTTAGACTGAGTGCTCCTGGCACCTTCTTCCAACACAGCTTGCTCATCAATCCATGTTGAAGGAGCAGTAGCATTTAAGTGATCAGTAATTACAGTGTCCTACAGGACTGCAGAGAAATACCATGTCCAGCAGTGACCTGCCAAGTCCCCAGGAACCCAGCAGTGCTGAAGCATGTAGGTGAGTGACCAGGCTGAGTTTAGGAACCTGCAGGCTGGGATCTTCTGTGACTTTTCCAATGGGGGTGACCCCAAAACCAGATCCTGCTTGGCCTGCCTCCCCCAGCTGGCGCATCCTCACCTTTCTGCTTACCAATGTGTTCCTTTCTGCTCAAGGAATCTCTCCATCCCCTCCCTCCTGCCAGTCTGTCTGCACCCATCTGTACTGTACAAAGGAGAAGAGCGGTGGGGATCCAGCCAGAATTACCCCAACACCGTATCAGCCTAGTGCTGCTGATCGTGGCAGGTCCTGGCTCATACTCAGCATCCCACTGGCACAGTGTGGTTGGTTTTGGCCCGGGATCCCCATCTTGTGCTTTGCTGGCTGATACCACCATGTTCCTGGTGACCATAGGGCTCTTTCCTCCCATCCTCTCCATCTTCTGGGTAGAAGTCTCTTAGAGATACACCTTGAAGGCTGCTTAGGTCTTTTCTTGTACAGTTGCACTGCAGACAAGTTTGCTGACTCCCTGCAAGTGTCCTAACGCTCCAAACTCACACTGAGAGCATCAGTCAAGGGCAAGGCTGAGGAACACACTGGCCTGGCCTTGCTTCCCATGCTTCCGAGGGCATGATGTCAATGGGGTATGTCAGAAGCCGAAGGAGTGGAATGGTGGCCAAGCTCTGACACAACACAGCTCATCTCTGCTCTGGAATGGTCACTCACTTTCCACAAAGCCTGTCCCAAACCATATGCCCAGTCCTAATTACAACATGCCCTCACACACAGAGGATCAACAGCCTCACCTTTGAGCCTCACCCCTTCCCCTGCTGCTTGCTCTTGCCAGGATCCTTACACAAGCTCTGGCCAACTCTGCTCCATTAGCTCACTCCAAAAGAGGCTTGATAGAAAATCTGTTCAATTATTTAGCAGACCAACACGGGGATGATACCTGCTCAGCCTGCCAGATCCTGCCTTCCCTCTCCTCCCACAAAACCAAGGCTCAGTCATTAGGGCCTGGTGAACAGGCAGCACATAAGCATCCCTCCTCCTTGTCCCTGCCAGGCACTGAGGCTCCCTGCAGTGAAGGTGCTGCTCAGCTGCTGTCAGACCTGAGGCTGGGAAGGAGCAGCATGTCAGTACGCCCAACAAGTCCCATGACAATACTGCAAAGACCAAAATAGTTTTAAATGAAGAAGCTGTTGTCTGTTGGTGAGCCCAGGCCCCAGCACGAGGCTGCTCTGCTCTCACCTGCTGACAAGGTTTAGCTCCCTCCTGGCAAGCCCTCAAGGACAGGCAACTGCCACGCTCCTGTCTGTGAACTAGAAGACCCTCTGCTGACGGACCCCAGCTTGAGCCAGCAGCTCCCTACCTGTGCCCTGCACTAATTTTCCTCTGCCCCCGTTTGCAAAGTTCATTACAGAGAGTGAGCTGAGCCATGAAATCTCCAGGCCCTGCTACAAAGATCAGTAAGCACAGACAAACTGGGCAAGAAGCTTTGGCTCACCACAAGCAGCACCAGCCATCCCCAATGAGGAAACACATTTCTTTTCTCTCTAAAACAGAGCCTGCTCCATCCAGGAACTAAGGTGTATGATGTATCAACTGCTTCATCATATCCCAGCCTGGGCAAGGTTCTCTTTTCTTGTGCTTAATGGCTCTGATGCCAGGAGTCTGTAGCAAGAGGACTTGATGCCTGGCTGAGTGTTCTGTGCTGGGCAAGGAGCAACTGAGGCATCCGACTGCATCCTGACAATGAAGCTGAGTGAGTTGGCAGGACTTTGGATCTCTTTACTCCTACCCATTCCCCACTGTCTCCATAAATGGGACTTCACTCTTCCACTTCCAGATGAACCCACCCTCTCTGTCCTAGGACAAAGCTTGCCCACCTTCCAACCAAGTGCCTGGTACAGCATTGGTTTGCTGGGTTCGAGACAACCAGAAAAAACATAGCCAAACCAAGGAAGTCACCCAAGATCCCATTCCCTGTCATCCTCTGGGGCACAAGCATCCCTCGCAGGCAACCAGTCAGGCTAACAGCTAGTGTCCCAAGTAATTCCCACAGAGAAGTTCTTACATGCAAATGTGGGCCAGGTAATGTCTCTGTTTATGATTTATGGCAATCTGGGAGTTACCAAATGGGACCTGGAAGAGATTTCTACCTGCTTCCAGCACACCCTGGGCAGAGTGATTCCAAGCAAGGAAAAAAGCCTGTCCTGTTATCCTGCTTGCTGCACTGAGAGGAAGAGAAGGAAGAAGCTGTATCCTTCTGAGTTCATATAAATGGGTTTGCTCTGGAGACTGTGGTTACATATGGGATGCTTTGAGCAACAAGACCCATAGCAATCATCTCCCACGGGAGCATACAGACCCAAGGAAGATTTAAATTCTCCTTTTCCATTCCACAGACCATCCTCTTGCTCACACACCTGGAAACAGACACTTCCCGTTGCCCTGCTCCTGGCCAGCTGTTGCTGACCTGTGCCATCACCCTGGTTTTGCTGACTGTGGGGACGGGACTATGCTCACACCAAGGGTGCCTCTCAGTCTTCAGCATCCTGTGGTGGTGGTGCCAAGAGACTTGCAAATCAGCACTGAACCCTCAAGGAACACAAAGGCAGCAGAAAAGCCTCTGTGTTTCCTCTCATACCTGCAGTTTCCCTCCATCCTATCCCTGTTTGCTGTTTTTCAACATGCCTGCACAGCACAGAACCACTCTATAAGCAGGGTACAACACTCAGCACCCCAGTCCTCCATTCAGAATGCTACAAAGAGGGTGAATGGATCAGTTTTCCCTTCCCTGTGAGGTACTCTGTCTGCAGCCACACTGCTCTCTACCATGAGGCTGCCCATCTCCTCTGCTTGGGTAGCAGTAGAGGGTCTCCAAGCCATCAGCCTCGATTCTTCTGTCTTGATTGACCTCAATGGCTCCCCTGCAACATTTGCTTGCCTTTTATAGATCCGTGACATATCAAACCTCAGATTTAGCGCAGAGCTTTTCAAAATCACATAGAACCATTTTGGTTTATAGACATTTTTACCTGGGCTTTCTCCTGTTCCACCTTGTGCTTCTCCTGCTTAGCTAGGTCCACCATAAGGACATGATGCTTTTCTTGCATCACTCCCCCATTTTGTATTTATTTGTGCTTTTCAGTGCCCAAGGAGGTGACTACAAAGCCCCTGAAGATCGGTCAGAGACTTGTCACTTCCAAACGGCACATCAAAGGAGACAGCACAGGCTTGTTACTGTGCAGCCTGCTGCTGCCCCAAGCATGGAAGATGCTGTTGGCAGACAGGGGATGATGTGGCCTGGGGGTGAGCAGCCCCTTTGACACTGCCTGCTTTGGTTTCACTAACCCAAAGCACAACTGGCTTTTCAGGTAAAGAAGACACAGTCTAGAAGTTTTTTGTCTTCCCAGGACTCCTTGCAGGCTAGGAAGGATGTGATTATCATCACATTACCATCTTCCCAGCGGTCTTCAGAGTTTGCTACACTGAGAGCCAGAGAAAAAGCTTTATCCCTTCCCCTCTTTGACTCTACAAGCAACCTGGCCTGAGACAGATGTTCAAGGTTCAGAGAGCAAGTGAAGGCCTTCTCATCCTGCCTGGCATGCAGGGAACTGCTTTATCACACCCCCCCTTCCCTCCAGGAAGAAGTGTCTAGTTGTTGCATCAAATTCATGATGTTTGCCCTTTCCACGGAGCAGGATTCTTGGGGGCGAGCAAAATCCCCCCTTGTTCCCAGTCCAGAAAGGCCACTGATCAATGACCTTGTGCTAAGCTGTTGGCACTGTCACACTTGGGGCTGTGAGACTGGCGCAGCAGTCACGGAGGCAGGATATAATTAGATACATTTGTGTACATCTTTGAGTCCTTGAGAGAAAAAGCCGAAAGACTGGCTGCAGGGCTGAGCTGCTTGGCCAGATGAGGCTCTGCTCTCCATAAAGCTAGAGATTATCATGTTCTCCAAATGTGAAAACAAGCAGGATATACAGCACAGACAAAAGAGCCCTATCTCCTACAGCACCCTACAGGGCACAGTGGCTAGGCAAGACACGAACCACAGTGGAAGAGAGCAAAGGCAGGGCTGCAGAGGGTATCAGAATAGGCCTATTTGCAGGACTTGGTACAAGCAGGCACAGACATATAGAAACCAACAGGTCAGATGTAGCTTTGTCCAGTCACATCACTCCCCTGGTGCTATCTCTCTGAATAGCTGGTTACCATGAAGACAAGATTTGCTTCATCTGAAAATCAGCATCACCTAAGTGCCTGGGCAGGATTTGTCTCACTTTGTGTCACAGGTCTGGGAAGCCAGAGGGCTCTGCACACATTTTGATGCTTTCCTGAGATAAATTCAGAGTGAAGGATCTTTAATGAACCCCCACCCATTGCTGTGAGCTGCAGCACTGCCTGTGTCACCACATCAGCACAGCTCTTTTACATGCAGCACTCACAGCCTCTGACAGCAGCTGTCCTGTCACACAGAGTGCCAAACCCCTTCCTGAGGAAGAAGGTGCACATATGCTGTCAGCACAGCACCTCATAGTTACCTCTCACAAGGGCTTTCCTGCACCACAGGAAGGAGTTTCGCACCCAGCAGTAGCACTGGGATGCAGCTGCTGCAGGGGCATGTGGCTCTTTCTTTGGCTTCTGCGTGCTCCATCACATCTGCTTCACCTCACTCTGTTGGTCCCTGCGCACCCACATCGCTCCTGCAACACCTCCCATGGCACTGACTACTGCAGCACCCAAAGCAATGCCACATGCAGTGACTCCATGCTTTGGAAGTCAAAAGCCACTCACCCCTGAGCATCAGTGTCCACAAGCAGCCGGACCAGTATCCCCGTCACGGCCACAAGGATTGGGTAATGATCCACGCTCTCCAGCCCTATGAAAGCAGAAGAGAAAATAGAACTGCTGCCACCACAACAAGCACAGATGCTCTATAGAAATACAGGATGCCCATAACACAGCACCTGGAGCCAGTCTGCTAACAGATCTAACTCGGCTGCCCACGGTCACTTCCACAAAGAAGAGGACTGATATTGCTAAGAATGGCTTCCCTCAGCAATTCAGTGCACCCTTTATGCAATGCAGAACCCAGCAACCAAGCCTACTACCTAAACTGCAATCTGTCCAGGGTCTGAACCTTTCAAACAGCATCACCTAACCTATGTCAGATCAGTGTTTAGGAAGACACCTCCTCGTCCAAGGAGCACAGCTGCCACTTTAACTGTGATAGCCAGACCCATGCATCATTTGCCTCATGGGGACAGAGATCCTGGTGGGAACCAGAGCTGCTGAGCAGACAGAGGTTTAGGGCCTAGGAAGAGCACCAACACTCACTTACATCTGGAGGATTTACATATTTTCTGAAGACAGCACTCCTGTGGCAGTCTGTGGGACCAGACTGGTTTCCCAGGCCAGGGATGTGACAGGCCTGAGGTCTAATTCCACTGACATCTACATTGACCTTCATACAAACCATCCCTCACTTCCCAAGGGCATTCATTCAGCATGCTTTCAACAGAGAGGGACACATTGCTGATGTACAGACTCACCTGGCAGACGGAGGCTGACCACTCTGTCAAACAAGTTCCTTTCAGCTGTCACACGGTTCAGCACCTGGTTCAAGAGCTGTGCAGGGAAAAGCAGAGAGGGCCTGTATTATCTGAATGTGCCTTTCTGTAAACAGCATCCAAACAGCATGCTTTGGGGCAGCACATCCTTACAGTTCAGGTTTGGTGCCTGGAAGCAGGTAGATGCACCAAGGGAGGCGTACAGCACAGATCTTGTTTGGGCCTGGCATGAAGGAGATGGCACCTTACCACCTTGGTTGTACCAGGCCCAAACCTCCTAGGGAAAAGTCAGTCTGAGGTCAGGACACCTGAATCTCAGTATCTTCCACCTAAACCTGAATCCCACCTAAAGAAGCCAAGCTACTTCTGTGGATAAAACCTCTTGGCAAGCAGAAGCTACAGTTTCTAGGACACTCAGTCTGTGAAGAGCAGGCTGGTAGCTGTAGGCAAAAGCAACGTCAGCAGGGTGAAGCACAGACCAGGTCTTGCCCTGCCTGGAGCTGGCAGCAGGATGGACCTCCCAGCTCTGAAGCACAGGATGAGCACAGAGAGCAATCTGCTTCTCTGCTTCAGAGAACATCACTACAGGCAGAGATTTCTGCCTATGACCAGCATGGAAGGAATCAACTGTATAGACACTTAATCAGCCACTATAAGCTCTCACCCAAACCCCCAATGGGATGAGCGGGGTCTCCTCCAGGCTTGACACAACTGCTGCAAGCTGAGCATCATCTCTCAAATGCAGCATCCCTCTTCCTGTTGCCCTCGTGCACAAAGAGCAGAATACTGCATGTCTCTGTGGGCACGTTCAGCAGTGGGGCACGGCTTCATAGTATCACCAGGACATGAGTGGGATGCTGCAGTATCCTGCTCTCTGCTGCCTATTCTCCTGCTTGCCTAAATCATCTGCTAAGGGCCCCTCACTTTCCTCCTCACACAGTGATCCCGACAGAAATCTCAGGATCAAATCCGAGCACTCCCTCACTGTACTAGATCCCACTATGTCCTGCTTTGACTTGTCTGCTCAAAGTCCTGAGCCTCAACCCTTGGATCAACCCAACCCCTGCAGTATAGGTAAGGTGTGTAAGACTGCTCCCCCCCAGGCTGGCTCCTACAAGAGCAGCCTGTCCTCAGGGCTTTCCAGGATTGCTCATGCTTTAGAACAGAAACTAATTTACTGAAGCCTAAGGGCTGTTGTAGTTTTGAACAGGGGTATACGATCACCCCAGCATGGAAGTAGAGATGTTTGGTGCCATATACTAAGACTGATGGATGAAAGATCAAGATGCCTGCTCAAACATCAGGGCATGATCCCTGTGAAGCCAGCTGCATTCTGCGCAGCAGTTTGCTCAGATGTACCACACCTCCTCTCTAGATTTCATGACACTGCTTGACACAGGAGAATTCAGCATTTATGAGTGGAAGTAACTTGCCATAGCCCCTCTGAAGGAAGATTTAAGTAGCTGTCCTCCTCCCTTCCAGCAGAGGCAGAAATCAGCTGCGACCAGAGTAGTTGCAAAGGAGGGGAGCAGTTGACGTATAGAGATTTCAGGGAGCACCACTTGCTCTGTGGCAGCTGCATTTGCTGTAGCAGCTTTAAATACTCCAGCATTTCGAGCAAGAGTCCCCACTTCACAGCACATCTGGAGAGAAGGAGGAGGGACCCCTATGCCCTTTCACCCCACTAAAGGATGATACCTGGGCAAGCCTCCGAAGCAGCAGCTCTGATGATGGGCGATTCCAGTCAAGGAAGATCTCTGGTGCCAGTGTGACAGTCATCTCCAGCACTCTGAGCAAGCTCACTGACAGGTCAAAGCAGGTAGCACACACTTTCAGCTGGCGGCTGTCCACAAAGTTCCTCTCCAAGCGCTCTGCTGCTTGCTGGATCTGCCAAGCAATGCAGACAGCTTAACAAGGTGCTCCCTTCCCAAAAGAAGGTCTGTGATCCCAGCCCACTCAGTTCCCACACATGCCAGGGAACCACAGCACACCCAACCCTGAGAGTTGTGTCTTGCCATGTGTAGGACATGAGCACCCATTGAGTACCAGACCCTGGGTGGCACACTCACCTCCTGAATCATGCCAATGAACTCAGAGAAAGCCCAGTTCAGCTGGTTGAGGACACTGTTGAGGAAGCTGGGGGCCAGGTCACGGTCACTGCTGAGCAGATCTGCCATGTGCTGCTGCAGCAAGGTGGAGGGACATGGCTCTGAAACCAGACAGCGACAGTTTCAGTGGGCTGGTCCCAGAGTGGCCATGGGTGGGGGGCAAGGCCAGGGTGGGAGCCCAGTCCTGGGCTTGGTAAACGATGGCTTGTGTTGTAGTAAGCAGAGGTGGCAAGGCACTGTGAGCTGAAGTGCAGGGACTATTCTCAGCAGCAATCTTGCCTGTTGTGACTCCAAGCACTTTTTTGGAATGCCAGCCTGAATTAACAAGGGAAGAGCCCTGTGTGCTCACTGCTGCCCATGTGCACAGAAGCACTGCCCTGCAGCTCTGCATCCCTCCTGCTCAGCTCTGCAGCCCACGGTCAGCTCAGCATTAATTATTCCTGATACCAGTGTGGCAGCAGCTGCCTGGAGCGAGCATGGCCATCCCTGGTCTCACATGGCCATGCCTGTCTACCTACATCCAGGGAGGAAGGTACCTAGTAAATTCCACTCCTTAGAGGCTTCTGCATGGAACTGGGGCTGGCTCTGCCCTGGGCAGACTCAGGCAGAGCTGCCTATGCTCCCTGGCCAGGTTCAGCCTGAGCACAGACACATCCCCATGGTACATGGCGTATCACCTCGGGGCATAGACGGGGTCAGACGCAGCAGTTGGGAAACAGTCAGGGTTTTGTGGGGCACTGGCCCCATGGCCACAAAGGGGAGGGAAGGGGGCACAAATGAAACTGATGCTTCTCATGAGCAGAAGGACTCACTGTCAGTGAAAGGCTCACAAAAGCATTCAACACTATGTGGGAAGGGTATGAGTGTTCAAACCACAGGCTAAAATTCAGGGCTTGGAGAAAGAAACTTGAACAGATTTACCAAATATAGGGAAAACCCCCAATCTAACTACTTTTCCCTCTACAAGAAGCAGATGGAAGCTCTGGTAGCACTGTGGTGCCCACAGGAACAAGCCATGCTGTGTCTTTGGGGTGGCAGCTTCTTGAAAGGCCAGCCCAGGCAAATGAAACACAGGGTAACGTCCACCACATCCCTAGGGATTGAGAAGCAAGGCATAACTACAGGCAGATTGCTAGCTGGGATTAGCAAAGCCAGAAAGGAATGGCAGGAGACCATCAGCTCAAATACAAACAGGATAAATGATTCTGTAAATACCCACTAGCAAGTTGTTATGGAGGACACTGCTGATAGTGCATACTTCCTTCAGGCAGGCCAGCACCCTGGCTTTGATCCTGCCTAAAAGCACATCTTTGGGAGGGATTCCATCACAACAAACATCTTTGATGTCCTACTCCCAGCCACAAGTACTTTCTCAGCCCTTGGCTACACATGGCTCACGGACAGGCCAAGCTAGATGTCCTTTATACAGATTTAGTGGTCCTCAGTCGATTTCTTGCCCAGCATCCCCTTAAACTGTGTAAGTCTTTAGCATTGAACATATTCTGGAGCAACATTTCACAGCTCTGTTGTGTGCAGCAGGATGAATTTGGATCTGAGCTTGGTTCCTACTCACTTTATTTGATATTTATCCTCTGCAACTGTCTCCCGATAGGAGAGACAGCAAGATGCTGCTCTCCAGTCAATTCCTTCAGCTAGCCATGATTCCAAGCCTTTACAATAGCCTTTTGAATGGGAACAGTCCCAGCCTGTTCAGTTTCCCATATAGAAACTTTATTCCCTTTGCCATCCCTCCCTGAGCCTTGCCAGTTCTCCCGGATTTTCTTTGGAGAGATGGAACCAGAAGCTCACACAGCATCCAAACCATAATCATGTGGCAGATTTGCACAAAGGCATAATGTGGTTTTGGTTTTGCTTTGTTTTCCTTCCTCAGAATTGCTGTAGTGTGATTTGTTCCTTTGACTGGGCATCAAGCTGGGATTTTCCAAAAGATTGCAATAGGTTGACAGTTCAAGGATAACCTTCAGGAACTTGCAAGGCACAAGTGGAGAAGCCCAGGAGTGAACACTGGAGCCAACCTCGTTGTCTTCTCTGACAGTGACAGATGATGGCATACAGCACATCCTTACCAAATTTGCTGATGAGACTAAACCAGCACCTTTGTCCAGTGTCCTAGGGGCACCCTGAGAAACTTGAGGACTGAGACAAAAAACTTGATTGTATTCAACGTAAAGGAGAAAATTCTGGGGAAGAATGACCCCAAATCTCAGTCCTGACTGAGAAATATGGATCTAGACACCATTAAAGGGGTTATGGAGGATATCAGCTTGAACAGGGAACAGATGAGAGCTTGCAGCCCACTGGTTTTTAATCACATTTTCCTTTCACATTTACCACTCCATATCTGGTGATGCTAAATTCCATCAGCAGTTTCTCTCCCAGTCATTCAGAAGTGGCAGGTCCTTTCGGAGGGTTAAGTTTTTCATGTCTTCTTTTCCCCAGCTTCCCCTCAACATACAAAAAGTGCTTTTTATTAAAACTGCTGCCATATTAGCTCCCTTCCAGCCTTTAAATACTAAAGCAGCTCTAGGCAAGGATCACCACTCCTCATGGATGAGCTCTGCGGGTTGACCTGTTGGTCTGCTGCCAAGGCCTCTTTTACCAACATTTCAAGTTAGGACAGATCTCAAAATGAATCGCCCAGCCAAAGTCTACCTCATTAGAAGGCAGCACTGGCTTTTTGAAGGATGCTTTTATGCTTGCAATAACTTGCTTTATCCTGATTATCAGCCAATGACTACTTCCTCATGATCTTTTTCCAATAAGTAGTATGACTTTGCTCCAAACCTCCAATTCCAGGTTCTTAAATGCTTTCCCTGCTGCTGGCGAAGACTGTGTCCATTTATAAAAGCACTAAAAAATGGTGCCTGTTGTCAAACTTCCACACAATTATGTAGGGCTTTTTAAGGTTCTAAGCTAACACCAGGAAACTGTGAACTTCCTTGGCTTTTGTTGCTCCCAAGAGGATTCTGAATTTAAAGATGCTGCTATCAGTGCTACTTTTCAAAAACAACATAAGAAACCAGCCCTGGAATACAGCAAGAGCAGCTTCATCCTTTGCATGAGTTCTCAGATGAGATTCTCCATGGTGCAGTCATTAGTGGTATCCAGAAATCTAGTCCTGGTGCTGTGTTTATCTTCGTTTGCAAGATATTTGCCTTTGTTGAGGCATTTCCACTCATCTCCTTCAGGTGTCAGTTCCCACTGCCCTTCTGGGTAACGACACATCCCCTACATGTGCCATTTCAGACAGGGACATTGTTTCATAGGGAGTCTGTGGATACTTACTGATGTGGTTACATTCTTGATCCTGACAATCATTAGTGTTTCTAAAACTTGTAACTCCCTACTACAAAAACCACTCAATCTTGGCTTAGCCTTCATTATGACGGATAAAGATCATTCATTGAAACAGAAATCAGTGGTTTTCCAAGGCCACAAATTATGACTTCAATACATTTAATGTGGGCAACAGAGTATGACCCCAGCAGTTATAGATATATCCGATGGTTCCAAAATAAAAACTTCCCTGCAAAAATATAAGCAAAAGAGCCAGAGGAAAAAAGAAATCTTGGGGTGTGTAGGGGGGAATAGTGAATAAAAACACAGAGATCTTTAAGAAGATACTAGGCGGCCAGAAAGTCCCAGTGCTATAGCAAGCACTTGGGTTGAAAGGTTTACTGAGACCAGGATGAAACAAAGACGTAAGTTAAAATGGAAAGGGGAAAGTGAACGTAACCAAACATAGCCAGTAGCTGATGAAAACAAGAAGAAAAGGGGTAATAGAAGGAGAAGATATAAAAGAAGCATCCATGACTAACCATGCTACATGCAAAGTTTCTTCAACTATAAGGAAAAAATCTAGCAGAATTAGTAAAAAAAACCCCACAGTAGTAATGGGAGAAAATCTGATAGCAGGAGAGGCCCATTAACAGATAGAGTTAAAAATTAATAAAGCAGACAAAGTGGAAGCCTTCAATAAGTGCTCCTGCTAGATAACTGTAAAGAAGCAGGGTCATGTGCTTTCATCACACAAAGATGAGTATGTACTTTATAATTTGCTAATGACCCAAGAAGATTTATAACAGGGTTATTTGTGAGACTCCTTGGTCAGCAGCCCAAGGGGGTCTCTGGACACAGCAGCATTTACAGTAGAGCTGGGAGCATAAAGGAGGAAAGCCTCAAATGGAGCACATTCAGAAACAAAGCAGTTGCACACAATGCTAATCTAAGCTTTTGAAAGGATCCAGATGCAGTTGCGCAACAGCTGCCACTCAGTGGCTGTGGCTGTTGGACTGACGAAACAGCAGTGAAAGAGGTAAGCTCAGGATGCAGCAATCCATGTCACTGATAAACTGTGCCTGTTCAAAGATGTATTTAGAACGTTGAAGGGAACATTACAGGGCGAGGCAGAAGGAAAGCAAGAGGCATTGCGGGGGTGAGGTATCAATAAGGTTGAGTGCAAGGCATTAGGACACTCCAGCGCATGCCTGGGACTCACACATGCCTCCAAAGCAAAGCACTGGCAAGCAGGCTAATGCAAGTTCTGGCTCCTTGACTGGCGGATCATGGAAGCATTCCAGCCAGCATGACACTGGCACCTCTGGGGCTGCTAAAACATAGGAAGGGCTCACGGAAAAGCAAACCCCCTTCCTGAATAAGACACAGAGATTGCACTTTCTTTTCACTATTAGAAAGGATTAAGAAATGAGGTTACCCTGGAACACAAGCACTTTTGAAGAACAAAATGTTGTAATGCACACTTCATCTCAGCAGAGAAAGGCAGAGCAACAGCAGTAGAAGACAGAAGATGACGTTAGGTACATTCCCATCAGGAAAAACTGATGAATTTATTTCTGAGGATGAGGAACCACCATCAGAAGGGTTTGGAGAGTTCAACTGCCACCAGTTGATGCTTTTGGTGTTGTCAGATCAAGATGGGATTTCTTCCTGAAAGAACTCTTCAGCTTGGGCAATTTTCTAGGCTTGGAAAGGGACCGTGGGTGTATTTTCTGGCCTGCACTGCACCACAGCTCAGCTCAGATGATCTCATGGTCCCATCCATCTACCCTTCACCGCTTGATGGATGTGTGGGCAGAAGGCCTGGGGCAGAGGAGCCCTGTGCTGCAAGCTGGAGTCACCCTGCAGCTTGGTGAAAGTAAGACATGCTGGGCTTGGCGCAGGGCCACTGTTGCTGATCGCTGTGTTCATGCCCAAACAGCATCCAGCCTTGCCTACAAGTCATGATGAAAGTAAACCAAGTTTCTACAGCAGAACTGCCCCTGCCTCTGAACAGGGCCCCCAGCTGCTGTCAGGAGCCAAACTGGAGGCAGAGCTCTGCCTGCATGAGAGCTGTTGTGCCAGCAGGATAAAGGAACATCTTGGGGAGGTAGCAGAAACACAGAAGCAGGAACACACACGGCCTTTCTGAGCCTTTCTCCCAACCTGGGCTAACCCAAGCAGCCCTCTCGCTGCTCACCATCAGTGAGTATGGACAAAAGGCAACATAGGACTGCTCATGGATACAGCAAGGCAGCACCAGCACACCCTCCCCACCTGCACAGAGTCTTTCAAAGAAGCATTCCCAAAGCAGGACAAGGCTGGAGCACCAGAGAAGAGGCATTTGCTCAAGCTCCCTTCAGACTGGCCTGCAGAAAGAGCCCCAGACAAACAGGGATTTCTTTTTTGTTCCATTGTCCCTGCCAATGCTCAACTTGCAACAAAGTGAAGACTGATGGGTGGGAAGGCAGGGAGGTTATCTCCTCCTCCTTCCCTGGGTAGCATCACAAGGACACCTTTGAGTCTCCTGTCCCTCTTCAATTAAATCAGCATTCATTACTGATTTGGTTGCACCTTAAAATAGCAATCCCAGGAGCAAGTCCCCAGTAGTCAACCCAGCCCACTCTGGGATCAGACTGTGCGGAGCCACCCAGGGATGGATGGAGAGAGACTTCGCAAGCTGAGGAAATTCTGCTTCTGCTCCAGAGCTCCCCAGGATAGGTGATCTTGGTCACTGCCCCAAAGGACTGGTGGCAGCCACTCAGAGACTTGCTTGTGTGGTAGGAGGATGAGGAGATAGCCAGCAGTGCTTCCCATCATCCTCCAAGGATGAGAGGAATCCAAGGCTGGCACAGCCTGCAGCAGGGCTCTGACCCCAGAGGTAACCCTGGTAAGAGCAAGTCCACAATGCAGCCCCAGAGACTGCCATGTGGGCACCAGCTTGCAGGCATCTCCCAGGGACTTAACTGAGAAAAATGATCACTGTGTGAAGCCCTCTGTCCCCAAAAAGGATCTCTAGACTAAAGAGGGGAAGGAAGGAGCTCTCTAAACCTACTTCACCAGACAAGAGATGGGCACACAACAAACTTACTCTGGAAACTAGCAACAGAGAGATCTCCTGAGCACCCATGGCAGGAGAGAGAAAGAGAACAATGCCGTTAAAACAGAGACTGGCAGCTCTCCCTGCTGGACAGAGGTTACTGCGCACCTCCACATGCTGCCTGTCCATGTCGGGCTGCAGCACGCTCTGCTCTCCAGAAGCAAGGTCTGGCACAAAGCCTTTTCCACAGCAGAGGGGGATGAGGAATGTATATGAACATGCCAGACTGTGCAAGGGTGAAGCTGGGGACACGTTCTTCAGCTCAAGAAAGGTACCTTCTCCTCTCCACATCTTTCTCAGCCACAACAGAGCTGAGGAATCCCTCAGTTTGGTGACAGTACTGAGACCCAAACTGCAGTGCCAAAGACAGGACAGGCTCTGCCAGGCTCTAAGAGAGACGCCTGGTTAAACCACTTCCTGCTTAAAAACTTGTCCAGTGCCCTGTCTCCTTGGGCACCCATTCCCACTCATGGGGTACCTACTGCCTGGCACACTTGTAAACATTTCCCCACAGCAGCTGTGGACATCAGAGATCTTTCTCTCAGGCTTACATGTTGGGGAAAAGCTCTCGTAAGGATGCAGTCCTGGACCTCTCTCCTCTCCCTTGAATGGCAGAACGCCTCCTCAGGATAGATCTAACCCACCACTCAGCACGCAAAAAAGTCACCAGCCAGTGCGGAGAAGCTGGGGATGTCCAGGCTACAAAGATTAGGCCTGGATATTTGATCAGGACCCCTCTACTTCAGCAGCCACCTCACGAGCTGGCCTGGCCCATGGTAGGGACAGCTGTGAGGGAAGAGGCTGGTCCTACCTCACCACTCAGCATAATCCCAAGTGCCCATCCTCTGCCCCACTCACTCTGCAGGCTGGGGAGGCTGGCATCCTCAGGCTTCGTTTTCAGCAGGTGTGGGAGCCGTGTGTATCTGTACCCAAAGCCACAGCCCTGGTAAAAGAGAGAAGAAAAGATCTTAGAGCCTGGAAAACAGTTGGGTTTTTCCTGCTACTGGAAAGTGAAATACTCTCAGATGTTGAGAGGGGCAAGGACACAGGATGCTCACCCGCCACAGCCTGACAAGGATCCAGTTGGTCTGTGCCCAGGGTCGCTGCTCATAGGGAGCCAGAAGGTTCTTCATCATCGAGATCCGCCTGCCAGAGAAGGACTTAAGTCAGCCCAAAGGGTCTGGGGACAGGGGATTAAGTAAGACACACAGTACAACCCATGGAGCTGGGGCAGAGCAAAGCCACTGGTATGAGAGTGATAGAAGGCTCTCAAATCAACTCCAGCACCCTGCTGCAGCTTCTGGACCCTCAACAGTGCTTGGCAGCCCACCTGCTCCCCCACCCAGCCCTGCCACCACCCCAGTCCTGCCACAGCTCCCCAGGAACATGCAGGGCAGCACTTACTGCTCTTCTGGGATCCTCTCTACAGCACGCAGTGAGTGGGGGTAGCAGACGTAGCTGGCCAACGCCTGCATCAGGGAGTCCCGGATGTCTGAGGAGGAATGAGAATGGACTAGACCAGGCACTCAAGGACATGCAGCATACCAGGGAGCACCTGAACACCAGAGGCTAGGACGGACTGATCCTCACTTAGAGAGGCACACTGTCCGAGCTGATGTGGAGAGCACGCTAATGCTCAGGCAGCTAAGGAATAACCCCCGACTGGACATCTTAAAATTTAAAACTAAAAAACTAAAAAGACTCTTAGAAGGGTTTCCTAGGTCATGTATCTCATCCTGGAACAAACAGAACAGGCCAGACAAGGGCAGTGCCCAGCATCTCTTTGTACACTAAGACATAAAGCCCTCAACAGAGTCAGCAGATAGATCCCAACAGAAGTCTGGTGAGCCTCTAGCCATGGGACCAGCCAGACATGCAACATTATCACTCCAAAGCAGATGAGTGCAGCTTTACCTGTGCCCACAATCCTTGAGTCAGCAAAATGCTTGGCCAGGATGGCAGCAAGGCGCATCAAGGTCTCCTCATAGCCTGCAAAGAGAAAGAGGGAGCAGGGTTCACACCAACAGCCTGATGGGCAGCCCTGTGGCCTCAGCATTCCTGTGGACATGGCACAGGCCGTGGCATTCATTCCTGCTACAACTAACTCCAGCTTTGAGGTGTGTCTAGTTGTCGAAGCAGACAGCTGGGAAAACATATCTCCCAGCAGAGCTTCTCACCTCAGTCTGTAGAGTCTGAAACATTTACTCAGAGAAAGGTAAAACCATGTAATTGAGTCAGACAGCATGTGAGAGAGGACTAATGCAGAAGAGGCTGAACCACACAAGTAACACCCTAGATCTATGCTGAAAAGCCATGTCCAGCCTGCAGGCCCTGAACAAATCTGCTAACACTCAATTCTGCTGCTCCCTGAACAGCAGGCACAGCTCCCACTTAATGGATCTGAACACTTCAGCTATGTCTTGGTAGGACAGAAGCTCTTCTTACCTTTGTGGGCTCTAGAAAACACAGAACTATCTGCTAAGAGCTCAGTGGGATCACTGAGCCAGGAAAAACAAAGAACGCACACAGCGGGAATCTACCTAAACAGACTCTGGCACCCACTGGGTGGTATCTTGATAGGAACACATCCAAACCCCAAGTGGATTCAAAAGCAGTCCCAAATCTTGCACACAGGGCACTTCTCCTCCCACCCAGAAACCAGCATGTAGTGGCACACATTGCTGGGGCAATCACATCTTCCAGCATCCCAGTTCATTCCTGGTACCTCCTTGGAAACAAAATCTTTAGCTGCCAATGATTTTCACACTGGCAGCTTTGGGCAAGACATGGGCTCCTGCCTGAGCACAGCAAAGGCATGGCTCACCAGTGGGTATCTGCTCAAGGAACAGCACTCAGTGCCTGCCCCACAGTACACAGATAACATACTGATGCAGCACATCAACCACGAAAGGACACAGAAGGGGTGATGCTCCACTACCACTACTTCACCATAAGGATGCGGCTTGCTCTACACTTTATCAGGCCAGAATTAGCAAAGACTCCTCATCCCCTTACCTGGAAGCTCCTCCATGCTGTTTACAGGGCTAAAGTAGTTCTTGAGTGCACTGTAGCTGTTCATAGCCACACTGAGGTAGAACTCCGGCATGAAAGCAAAAAGTGAGCCTGTCCTGTCACCATGCTCGATGGTGCGGATGCACACTCGCAGCAGCCAGTATATATCCTGCATCTTTTCCTGGCCAGAGAACACACAACAATCCCCATTCAGTTTTGTCCAGTTTCTCTTTGGAGAAACACAACAATCAGCACCACACTTAGACCTGAGAAACATCTCCACAGCTGAGATGTTCCTCAGACCACTGCTTTAAACTCATTAAACAGATCTATGACATTTGGTCTTCTCATAAAGCCACAGAAGCATCAGGTAGAAGGAACAGTCAGAGATTTCTACACCAACCTCAAGTTCAGAGCACAAACATCACCAACGTGACATCAGACCACCCGTGTCTTCGTCTCACTGAGCCTTGAAACCCTCCAAGAACTAAGCCTTGGCAGGGCATATCTGACCACAATAAAAGGCATGCTACTTTTTATTCCAAGGACACTGGCTGAAGGAAGGCAGACACTAGCAAACCCAGCATAAATCTGCTGGAAAGAAGGCTGGTCCTTTGTCTGAATTAAACAGGAACAGGCTGAAAGCTCATGCCAGCTCAGATCTTTATAATAGGCAGCCACGGCCTTTCAGATTCTGTGCCAGCCATTCAACCACATTTACTGTCCTGAGGAACATCAGCCTCTTGCTTCTCTAAGCAAAAGCCAGAGGCTCCTAAATTAAAACCAGGAAAATTAAGGGCATCTACACAACTTTGAGCTATAAAAATCAACACCAACAGAGCCATAAAAAGAGGAAATATTATTTCATATCCTGCAATGCCAAGAAATATCATAAGCAATAGCAATTTGCATCAAAATAGATGGAGGAAGGTTATACTTCTGATTTAAAGACAAATTAAAATGAGAGGTACAGATAAGCAATTTCGTTTCCTTAGGGGCTTTTCTTTTTAATATGTCACTATCACCTTTGGGAGATTTACATGAGTTTGTTCTGTAAATTAGACTGAACTAGTGCAAATCAACTAAATTGACTAAAAGACATCTTTATTTCAACACAGACACATCTCAGCTCAACTGTTGCTTTCAGGATAAAAAGTAATTCTGAGACAACATTAAGGTAAAGAAAGCTGCGTTTGGTTTTATTAAGATTTGATAACCTCAGAACATCATTTCAGGGATTACCAAGCTAGAAGAAAGCCTACACCAAGAGGAAACAAAGATGTGATTATCCACGTGTGATGGATAAACACAAGGTTGTAATAAAATAAGCTGAAATGGTCTTCCCACAGGGATGTTTTGAGGGCAGGATTGTTTACTTTAAGAGTGTTCTTAAGCTGTAGCACTCCCTTTCATCTAACCTTGAATCCCTCAGCTCAGAATAAACTAGTGACTAAGTGCCCTTAAGAAGCAGCAGCCTCCTTCATGCCCTGACACCTCAGCACAGAGCAGGACTTTCCCTGTAGACAGAGCCAGTCTCTTTCTCTCCATCAGCATCAGCAGTGCCTGCAACGTTCATACAAATGTGTCTCTTCACTGCACACAAGTCCCAGGGACACAGCAGCCTGCTGGAACGATGTCTCGATCGGAGAGAGCAGGGACCTGTGATGGCTGTGAGATGGAGCCCTGAAGGTACAGGCAATATGGACAAACTCCTCTGAGCAGCCACATTCCTCTCCAGAGCAAGCTTGCTCAGCTCCTGGGGCACATTTCACAGCCCAAGCCATCTAGTGAATTGCTTTCCCTGTGGGCCATGCAGACCAGGACAGGAGCACAAGCAGAGAATGCCGTAACCTTCACTCCCAAATGCTGCTGATTCACCCAGAAAGGTGACACTACACTTCTGATGGGAGGCAGGCACCTGCATTTAATGATAACAGATCATGTAAAGACATGAACAGTGTTTCTGCATGGGCATCGTGGCAATACCTGCAATATACACTGGTAATGCCCCTCTGCCTTTCAAGAACAGTCTGGGAAGAAAGGTCTATTTTCCGGCAAGCATGGGCTATGCTAATGGAGCTGGAGATCTTCTGCAGCGCAGCACTGTGCCTTGCCGTCCTGCTCTGGGAGCGAAGCAGGGGACAAGCAAAGGCTCATGAGTCAGGATCAGCCACTTCAGCTCTGCCAAATGTGCTCGTATGAACTACCCATCCTGTTTACATCCTGGGACACATGCATGTTCAGGGAACCCTGTTACCACAGCATGTTCAGGAAAAAAAACTACAGAGATGAGGCAAGGCAATGTGCAAGTGAAGACAGGGACATCAGCAGAGTGTAACAGCAAAACTGCTCATGAGAAAACATACCAGAGATTTTATCCTGGAAAATGGTGAGTGCAGGGAAAAAAAGACAACCTGTGCAAACAGTCATTGCACTACTAACTGCAGAATGCACTCTATGTGAGAACTAAGTAAAGAATAAGAGAACACCTGAACAATATCGCTGAGGCTTGGATCCTTCAGATTTCAGGAAAAGCAGCACTAAAGAGATCTCCCTGTGACATACAGCATAGCTCAGGAGAATGGTTCAAAGCAGCCTCTATCCTCTAGACATACCACAAGAGCTAAATCTCCCTTCGACCTGCACCCTCTGATGCCCCAAGGGAAAACCTACAGCACCATGCACAGCTCAGAACAGACTGGGCTATGCCTTACCAAACACAATGGGACCAAGTCTGGGACAGGCGGGGCCCAAGGCTAGGAAGGAGTCTCTGATGCACAAGAAGGGAAAACCAAGCCCCAGAGATCACTGGTAATGCTCCAACACCAGGGAAAATGACACTTGTGACATGTGAGCCAAGCAGCACAGAAGCAGAGCACCTGCCTTGGTCTCGCCTGAGCTGCTCACATTACACTCACCTTTGAATAAATGGTAACATTTATCCAAGCAAGGCGTCGGCTTAGGTGATTGAGCTTCTCAGAGAAAACCTTTTGGCTCTTCAGCAGCTCCTCATAGATGTCTCTCCTCTGAAAAGAGTGCAGAAATGTGAGGGCAGATGTCACTGCCATTTATAGTACCCTTTTTTCAGAGCTGGACAAACAATGCAAAAGCAAATACCACCTTGGGGTGAGCTAAGGAGTACTGGCAGGAGGAAAAGTGATCAGCAGTCTTTCTACGAAGAGAGTGGGAATCAGTGCTATAAGGAGCACTTATCAGTCTCAGCAGCAGCATACAAGGCCTGATGCAGATGCTGGTCCAGGGTGGGCAGCAGCTTTAGAGTCAACTACTGTCAGATACTTTTTTAACATCATCAGATACACTCAGTCTCCTGCAGCTGGAATAGGACAGAGGCATCCCAGTCCAGCACTGGAGAGTCCCCACCCCAGGAAACCATCTCCAAGGCATCTATCTGCAGCACATGGAAGTTTGCAAGCTGCCACAGCTTGTCTGGGAGAAGCTGAAGTAGTTGCTTCAGTCCCTCTGTTCCTTGAGCCTGTGGTACAATGGGCTGGCACAGTATGAAATGCAGCTGCCAACTCCAGGCATAGGTTACTACCCCATCCAAGACATTGGCTGCTCCAAGGCTAGAAATCACTGACTGTGCTTCATCCTTTTGCCAGATACTGAGGCTTACCAGAGAAGAAAGCTGGGAATCCAGAGACACTTACCCTCTTTGGGCAGCGGCTGATTTTTTCCTCTGTGTCTTTCAGTGCCATGGCATATTCATTCACGTCATCTGACACACCAACCATCTGAAAAACAGCAGATTCCAACCACAAATGAGGGCATTTTGTCCTAGACATATGAACATGCAGCCAGATCCCCCATGGAAGCTGGGAGAAGAAAAGGGCACACACAGTCACCAAATAAGCAGGAAACAGACAGTGTAGAAGCATGGATGCTGGGGGAATGGATTCCTGCTTACCTTCCCCAGCTGCTGGTGAACACTGAGGTTGTACATCATGATTATCCCATCCAGGACTTCCAGGAGAGAGTTCTCTGTGATGGGCTGATCTGGCTCCTCTGGGGGTTTTCCCAGTAAGAGACCCTCGTTTCCATGGCTGCCTTCAACTGCAATGCATCCCCCAGACAGAACACAGATTCTCAGCAAGGCATTCTGGCACCTCAGCTTCTGCCTGCACCCCTCTGAAGCCAAAGCCCTGCTGTGTCTTTCTAACACAGTGCCCCTTCCCAGCCCATGTGGTTCACTAGATACACTAGCATACCATTACCATCTCACTGCATGCATCAGATTGACCTGCTGGATCTGTTTAAACAGACCCAGGTCATGCATGTCACAGAATCATAGAATGGTGTGGGTTGGAAAGGACCTTAAGATCATCTTATT
>JANHGB010046711.1:0-19335 GCA_026283785.1 Coracopsis vasa
GGTGGGGAGTAAGGGGCCTTTACCCTTACCCTTTGTCTTCCTAGAACAGTCTTTTGTCTCCCTTGGCACATGACATTGACATGTATCTTTACGGGCTGCCTTGTTTGGCAAGAGTTTCTCTCACTCCACATATACAAACTATATCACCTAATGGCATTAGATTGCTCCCTGCTATCGAACGGTAAATCTTCAGTTATCCATAAATCTTTGGTTACCACTTTCATTACACAAAACAGTGAGCAATTACTTAAATTTACTTTATGACTCATTACAGATTAATTCATTGAGTAACCCCTCCTCACTCATTATGAGCTATAAATTCACTCACATAGAGAGTTTCATTTTATCTATACCCATCTCCTACTTCACACATGCATTAATATTTATATATGTGAGAGAACCTGTGGCATTCATCTACATACAACTTGTGAAATATCAAGCTGTTGTGAGATACTGTTGCTTGGCTCTGGAATTCACCATTTGCTGACAAGGATTATATCACTTACTGCAAGACACAGGAGCAAGGCTGGTAAATAAATCCTAATGGTTTCTCACAGTTTCACAGAAGGGTTGAGGTTGGAAGACAGCTCTGGAGAACACCTAGTCCAACATACCTGCTCAAGCAGGGCCACCTACAGCAGGTTGCCCAGGACCATGTCCAGACTTCTTTCGAATATCTCCAAGGATGGAGATTCCACAACCTCTCTGTTCAACCTGTGCCAGTGCTTGGTCACTCTCACACATCACAATCCTGATGTTCAGATGGCACCTCCTGTGTTTCACTTTGCTCCCATTGTATGGCTGTGTCCTCTTTGCACCCTCCCTTCAGGTTTTTATAGACATTGATGAGATCCCCCTGAACCTTCTCTTCTCCAGGTGGACAGTTCCAGCTCTCCCAGCCCCTTCCTCATAGGAGAGATGCTCCAGTCCCTTCATCATCTCTGTGGCCCTTCAATGGGATATCTCCAACACTTCCATATCTCTCTTATCCTGTGGAGCCCAGAACTGGACACAGCACTCCAGGTGTGGCCTCACCAATGCAGAGTAGAAGGGAAGGATCACCTCTCTCCACCTGCTGGCATTGCTTTGCCTAATGCAGCCCAGGGTACCACTCATCCTCTTTGCTACAAGAGCACTTCACTGGCTTAAGTTCAACTTGGTGTCCACCAAGACATTGAACAAGACTGGACCCAACACTGTCTCCTGGTGTACACCACCAGTCATTGACCTTCAACTAGACTATGTACCACTGATCACCACCCTCTGGGCCCTACCATTCAGCCAGTTTTCAATCCACCTCTGTCTTTATCTATTCAGATAAGGGCTATGGGAAGCAAGTTTTCCCCTATTTTAGGCTGGCAAATGCGCTAAGACATGGCAAGGTAAGTAAGATAGATACTGACACTAGCCTTCAGACCTTCAAGGGAAGGCAAATGGGGAGACTCCCATATCCACTGGAAGAAGATAGAAACAAATAGTTAGTGCTCTCACAGTTGGGTGGTGTTCAGAATACTTCAGAGTGTCCAAAGTTAGAAAAAAGCTGACCAATATGAGCTGGACAGAGATGAGAAGAAGCACAAAGATGGAGCAGAAAAATCATAGGGACCCACAAATAAAAAACTCCCTCAGAATGCTGAGACAGAAAAAATAAATATCATTTTATGCTTTATTTGGCAGGGGAGAGGGAGGGTTAGTAAGTCAGTGTATTTCCTGTGCTATCAAAGTGACAATTAGGCCCTTATAGAGTCTGACTAAAGTCAGGTATGTCTAATATGTACTGCACCTAACACATGACCCTACTACATTGTAACCATAGCACAGGTATATTTCTGCTCTGCAGGAACATGTATGTGTGGTACCAGGTATGGGCGGCAGTGACACAAACTCTGTAAATGGGTGAAGAAGAGGAAGCCTCTGTGCTGAAAATGGGCAAGAGGATTTAAGCCAAGCTGCTAATGTTATCATGGAACATGGAGTGGAAACAAGGGGAAAGTATCTTACTCCCTTGACTATTTGTCAATTGAATGAGGATGATTTGTGAGATTTAAAATTGGTCCAATCTTGAAAGTCCATTGAGGACCTAGCAAGAAACACAGCTTAGATTGTAGGCTTCCTCTCTGGTCAAAACCAACAGGGCCAAGGCAAATCTCTGCTGTCATCGGACAAGCGAAAGCCAAGATAAAGGCACACGCCATACCACTCTGCTAAACTTTGAGCTTCCACATCTCCAAATGAAGGGCATCACGAGGCCTCAATCTGATATCACAATATTGACAGGAGGTGAACGTTCTCACAGCAACAGCTGCCAAAGGGCAAAGTCTTCCTCCTTGAAGATAACATCACCCAAAACAGGCCTGCTTTTTTAAAAATAGAGTAAGAAGCCACTGCATCTGGGTGGATCACACGGCTACTGCATGAGTCAGACCTTGAGATTTACTCAATTATCACTTCATTAAGACAAACTGTCAATGAAGTCAGCAGGAGTTTAATCTGAAAGGGGGAATGGGGAGTGGAACAAGGGAAACATTTACCTCCTGGCCATATAGCTCTTATTTCAATCTTAGTATATGGCTAAAAAGTGCCTCAGATGATCTGTAAAGCTGAAATGTGCTCTTCTTAACAGCAGTCCATTTCTGTGAATGCAGAAGATTCTGCCAAATTCTGCACATGTTTTCATACATGTTTATTTTACTCAGGAGTATCCCAAAACAACCACGATCGAGTTTAAGAGACATATGATGATCTGGGCGAATGTCAGCATTTTATATTTGGACCTATTTTGGCACTGCTTGTTTGGATCTAAAACATAGTTAAAAACTACATCAGCTTTAGTCTTTATTTTTTTAAGTAATCTTCTCTTGCAGTTGTAAAACAAGTATATCCTTTAAAAGGTCCAGTTTTGCTTGCACAACAGTGGAGGGCTTTAATTTGCTATGACAGGAAAAACTGACCTTAATGCTCCACTTGATCAAAAGTGATTGTATTGTAAAGTAAGTTTTAAAAGTCAGATGAACTAAGGAGCTTCAAATAATTGCATGGGTAGTTGGCATAATAAATAGTCAATTCGCCATATGATTTCTCCTGTGCAGTTAAACTGATCAGACTGGCAGGATGCTTATAAGCTACACCTATTCAATAACAGTGTCCAAAACAAGCAAACCCTGCATGGTCTGGTTTGTACTTTTCTCGTTTAATCTGGAGCAATCTTGTTTAAAAATGAATTGATCAGTGCCCAGCAAGATTTTGTGATTAAAACCAAAACAAAACATGTTGGGTCAACTTTCCTCCTGAAGTCATTTTACTCATTTCAATAAAACAACACCAGGAATGCCTGTGATCTGTGCTAAATACTTGCCAACTAACTCTGATCAATGTACTATGAAGATAATAAAAATAATAACAAAAAAGCAGAAAGTGAAACTGGCCTCTTTCCAGCTCCTAGTGAAAGCAAAGACCTGCCATTTGCTTGGAACAACCAGCAGGAATAATAGGAATATGACTGCTAATTAAACCAACCAATTGTTTCCTCATTTTCGTAGTTTGATGATACAAATGGCCACTTTTATCTTTGGTCAACAAAACATTCCCTTATTTTCATTTGAAAAGCAGTGTGGGCTGGATTGTACTGCCTCTTACCAATTTTACCATGGTTAACAGTGAAATTATCCTGCATTTACACTGGCAGAAATGTCAGAGAGCAGTAAATTCCTACCGGTAAAGATACACGCTGACACTCATTCAACAGCGGATGTGTAAAAGCTAGTACAAGCATACACCAGTGTGTATGGCAGATATGCTGCCAGCCTCCTCAGAACCACTTTTCTGCTTCTCTGCCATCCCACCTAGTGTCAGGAAGACTGGGACATTGCAGAGCACTCCTGAGATCAAACTCCCAGTTCTCCTGTGGACTTTGGGCAAGACCTTTATCTTAGTTCTCATCTTCTGTAAAACACCCCCTAAATAGTGCTTTGAGAACTACAAAAGAAAGCCTTGATATAAGAAGTACTGCCTCAGGAAAGTATTAATCTGAACAATTTAAACAGCTACGTTCTCAAACAGTCATAGCTGCTTTTGGGAAGGACAAGAACCAGATACACTTGAGTCAGCTGTGACTTGCTGACCTTGGAGGAGGAACTAAAAGTGATTCTTCTCTGTCTGTTGGCATTTATGAAAGACATGCTGCCATATATAAGAAGGGGAGGGAATGAAAGAAAGTTAAGCACTCATGTAATGATTTAAGATTGACTAGGCTAAAATTGGACATTTTATTTCAATGTGATTCAAAGTGGCTCACCCATTTTGAAAAACCAAAGGTCTGTTGCATTGTCTTTCAGGAAACAAGGGAACAGCTGAGGTGCAAGGCATTTGCAGGGATTAGGGACCAGCTGGGAGGAGCTGATGATCTGAGAAACAGTGGAAACCCATTCGCCCTAGTTAGCTATTACTTACAGAAAATTCCCTACACAGAGGTTGCTATTGGTATTGCAGTATGAAAGTGAGGAGAACAAAGAAATAAATAAGAAAGAAAGATAGGGGGTGTGTTTTGAGGTGATGACACTTCAGTTGGTGTTTACTGAACCACCTCTCTGAATCCTTTGAATGATTTCTCACTGTTTTCTCTGTGTTTCACACAAAAAATACATAGGAAAGTAACAGAGGTGAATTTTGAGGTATGTGCATGTATAGATAAATAAATACACATATGTAAGTATAGGTATGTGTATATATGTTTGTATATATACCTATATATGTGTGCATACACATACTTCTAAGTATACACACATATATGTAGGTATCTGAAGTATCAATGTCATACATATTTATCTACACCAATCTCTTCTGAGTAAACAGAAAACAGCATCAAGCAACATCAAATTATGCCAAAATTCAAATTCCACAAACAGGCACTGCAAAGTCTGCCACCTTGGTTCACACCAGCATTTTACACTTAAACTCAATTCTACCCAACCTACATTTCCAAGGTTTCCCAGTTTTCACCCCTAGAAAATTTCCAGTGGAGCTGCAGATCCCTCTATAGTGATTAGTTTCCCATGCCAGTGGGCTCTCTTTCTTTAAACACCTTTCAATGACTGCATAGGAACAGTCACAGACCAACAAGAAAAATCACAAACTGCAGGCTGACAGCTGCTGTGTGCATATATGGCTATTCAGTGGTAATTTTTAAAACTGTGTCACCCAGACTTCTGAGAAGACCCATACAGCCTTTTTTTCCATTCTTTTTTTCCATTCACTTCAGGCTGCCATTCTTCCATCTGGGAAATCTCACTACAAGATGATGCAATGCTGTAACTGATCTGGACGTAGTGTGGGCACACGGATCAATCCTACAGACTAAGAGCAGGGTGCTTAGCACAGCCCCAATATTCTGGACCTGTCACACATACTTTGCACTGTTACTCTACACGAGCCCAGTGGCTATCTCTATGAGTCCTGGGACATCTGTCCAGCAGCTGGAAGTTCAATGTGGATGCTTACCTTCTTCCTTTTGTGACAGTGCAAAGCTTCTGGGTGGAAGAAGGTACCCCTGGATGTCTGACAGTCATGCTCTCAGAGATGTTTCACATGCAGAAACAGTGGCAGATTTTAACTGTTATGTTCCTGTTGAAAATAAACAGATTCTCTTAAAATCTTGTTTAAATCTTAAAAACTCTGCCCTATATTTCCTTGTTTTGACCATTATGTTAGCAGACATTCTTTAGTCCTTTTTCTCTGTATCATTTTACACCTAGTTAGCACTTGAACCATTCCAGTTGTTAACCACCATCACAGTTTCAATACTTGCTACAATTCTGCAACTGTAGAATTTGTCCATACAAAGTCTTTGAAGGATGAAAGAAAAAGGATAAGGAAACTCAGAGAATATTTTCTCCCTCCAAAGAGTTAATTATAACTACAAATCTGAAATTTGCAAGCTTTCTTCTGTCCAGTCCAGCAAACACCAGCACCACAAAATATTTAACAAGATTTGGATTCTGAAAAGATTTATTTCTAGACTTAACTTTCAGCAAATAATTACTTGCATTCTTAAATCCCGGGTTAGTTTTGTGTGGAAAGAGGTCTCAGAATGCCAGTACATATGGCCAGGGACATTTTAGCTGATTGAGAAATACATGCTTTTTTCTTTTTTCTTTTTTTTTTTTTTTTTCCCTGGAAACAGATATGTTCAATCTAGAACTTTCTGTTCCCAAATTAACCCCGTTTAAATTTAAATATTGGAAAAAAATCTCCTAGAAATGCCATCTTTATCTCCCTTCTTTGCATCAGAAGTTATTCCGAACCTCTAGCCAGCAATTTTACATGTTCTGTATCAATTTTCCTTTGCTGGCACCTTTCAACAAGTCAGAAAAGCCCAGAGAAGGATAGCTGAGCTCAAGGGTATTTGCAGCATTTATTGCAATAGACACCCCCCCTCAACGGGATCCCATAAGGGAATGTTTAATCTGGCCAGTAACAACAGGCCAGCTAAACATCAGCTGGAAAGAGCACTTGACAATATCCTGTGGAGAAGCAGCAAAGCACTGACAGGGGCTTATGAGCAAATAGATTTTCTCAACTCTGTTTCCTGTGACTTGCTCATCGGAACTGTTTAGTGCATTACACTATGTAACTCACCGATATTAATTTTTATTTTGTTTATACTATCACAGTAGTTTGAAAGGCATTGTAAAGATAAATGAAATTCCTCTGAAGAGGTTACTTCACCAAATACAAGCTGAAGCTACGGAAGAAGATGAAAACATCTGGGAGAAAGAATTGAATGGCTATGTGACAAATGACATGAATAGCGCTTGAAGAAGAACAGAAGTCTCTCTGACCTGCAGGTAGAATTTAACATAAATTTTAATAGACTGTCAGGGCTGCAAACTGGATCACAAAGGTCAGCAAGGAGAAGGCAGTGTGACAAGAAGCCAGCAACAGATATTAGGCTGTGTCACAACAGGGAGCCTGGGCAAGCAGTTGGAAACTTCTGTCCTCCTGTCTGTCCTCCTAACACTGACAAAGTGAATAGAGTTATAAGAGAAGGACTGCTGTGTAAATTAAACCATGGGTTAATTCTTCAAGCTCTTCTCTAGTTTTAGAGCAATCCAGTTCCAATGGTTCTAACTAAATTATCAGTGATCTTCATGGATCATCTCAGCACCACGAGCCTCACATGCCCATGAGATCAGAATCAAACTCTATCTTCTTCTGAACTAAAAAAGCAAAAAAAAAAAAAAACCAACCCATTAGCATTAACATATATGACAAGAATGTACAATTTTCTGGAGTAAGGAGCACAATGACATGCTGGCTGAAGTATAGGTTGGCATCACTTTCCTTGACACGCGGTCAACAATGGGTTCACGTTACACCTCAGCACAAATGTTACTGTGCAGAACAACAGTGTAATATCAAAAGCTAGATCACATTACTCACACAGACTGAAACAACAGATTTATTGACAGAGAGTAAGCTGGCTGTGGTAGTGCTGTTATTACCCCTAATCAGTACAGTTACGTTCGTGAATCAGAAAGATTTCTGTAACTGTTTTCAACAACTGAGTTTTTTCAGCGAATTCTTAGTTCGTAGAAACAGCATAGTTCTATACTGTAAGATTCCAGAAATATTAACATGATTTTAAGGAAGAAACAAAATGGCCCCAGCATCTATAAACCAGTAATCAGCAGCCTCCTGTGTATTGGAAAAATATCTAGGAGGGTGTTACTGACACTGATCCAGGACAAGGGCAAAAAAATGCATGCTTAGATATTTCTGTAATGAATGTTCATCTTCCAAACCAGCTTTTAGGAGTCTTGTATTAAAAATGACTGAATAAAGGAAGGAGTTGGAACTATTTTTATTTTAATTTTCCCCTCATTTAAAAAAAGAAAACCATCTTGAAATGTCTACATCTACAAAAATCCTTATTTCTTTTTCTTCTCTGCTTAGGAGAAGTGTTTTTTCAAGCAAAAAATAAAACCAACAAACCAAAGAACCCATAATTTTTTGTTCATTTTTCAATTCACTGGAATTTGAAATATAAACATAAATAAATGTTTAAATAAAAAGTAAATATAAATAAAACTAAACATTTTAAAAACATAAATGTGAGACTGCCTCTGGAAATACAACTTTGCATACAAAGCCTTTGCGCATATCTTTGTAAGTAAACCTGGGCTGGCTATTCTGCAACATCAAATCAAAAGTGCAAGGCAAAATGCAAGTAAAGCATTTAAAACAAGCATCTAAAGAATATGATCACAGCACTGTTACAAATATTATAGCTCAAACAGTAGTCAGAGGAACTGTAGTTTAAGGATCAACAGCCTGAATTTTGCAGGAATTACGATGACATGATTATGATGGTCCAAATAGGTTTAACAAGCCTTTGAGTGCATTTGAATTATTATATCCTTTTATTACAAGATCAGATCTAAGAACATCTACTACATTCTTTAGCTCAGAACTGAGAGTACTGAGCTGAAGAATAAGTTGACTTTTTCATCTTCACCAGTTGGCTTGTGACTTCTGCATTATATTCTGCATGCATGCTTCCAGTCCTTCACTCTGAAGTTTCTTGAAGGCATTTCTATCACACTTTCACTCTGATAGAAAGGGGTCTGAAAACATTATTCAGTGTTCGCCACCTGCTTTGAGTCAATGAGGTAGGTATTCTATACACAAATAGCAGCTGACTGTTTAACTAAAAGCTTGTCCTAAAGCAGACATGCAGAGGCAAATGTTCAGGCTAGTCTCCTTCTTTCATTTATCCATTCTCAGGGTTTGTCTCAAACTTTAATACTGTTGTTTAAAGTGTCAGAGAAAGTCAGGGAAACTGATACCCCCCACAAACACATCCCACATCCTATGTGATTGCCCTTAATTCTTATTAAGTGCTGGTTTTCACTTTTTTTCACAACTGTATTAATTTTAAGACTTCTTCCAGGTGAAGTATGTGACACGTAACCTCTCTGACACACAATGTCTGTCCACATCTTATAGAAGAGCTTTTTTGCTTCTGAACATAACTACATGTTGTCACTTATCCATACATACTAGAAAAAGGAAAGGGAAACATGCAAATAATTTTTGGAGAAGACCAGCACTGGATTTAGTTTTTCTGGGTTTATCTGTGAAAAGTTTGTCCTGTTAGAGTTGTTTTTCAGATTACACTGACCCTGAGTCATTTGGAGAAAAAGACTTTGACACCTCTTGTAGCATGAAACAAACAAACATTATTTCTTGCAAATAACTAGAAAAAGGAGGGGAGGGTTTAAGAAGCTGTGAAGACAAATTTAAGGAAGTAGAAGAGAAACATTGCATTTTCTTTTAAAAAATAATTGCTGTTTCCCAGTAACTATAGTAGAGTTTGTAGCAGCCTCCTCCCTTACTTTCTCACAGCAGATGCCTACAAAACCAGATTAATGGATCCTTTCTTCAAGCCAGGTGGTAATGAAATGATGATACAATATTTCCAGCTCTTAGCACAATCTCCAACTTGTAAAATGCTGAGGCATGCCCATAAAACAGAGAAAAGTAGGTGGACTACTCCTCAATAAGAAGAAGATATTAATGATACTGAAAACTGAGTGGTATTTACCATGAAACTCATAGAGAGAAAAAGTCCTTTGGCTATTTTCTTTTCTAATTTCGTTAGAGATTAGCTTGTTTCTTTTTTTACTTCTGCCCAACATAACACTATTCTGCTTTCTGCACAGACTTAGACGCTCGCATGTTTATTTGGCACCGGTTTGTGGTAAGGTGTAATTTATCTTTCAAATTTTGCTGTAATGACTCTCAGCCCTCAGGAAGAGCTGAGATAGATCATCATTAAGACCCTGCAGAGGTCTTGCAGCAAGTATAAATGACATTTGCACTCATAGAGAAGTACCTTTTTCGTTTGAAGTCCTTGTGTTGGCAGGAACAAGGCATGGTACCCTGGCTGTCCTAGACGTGCACTGGGTCTGGCATTCCTCTTCATTCTTCCACTCACAGACATTCTTCTGTCTTCCTGGAGTAATCCATGCCTCTTCTTGAATAATAAGGGGAAGTAATTCCTTGAGACATCAGTGAATGTGCACAGTTACAGGCCTTGTGTATTTTTTTGTTTGGTCTTCATTCACCAAAAGTAGAGCAGCTCTCTCCACGTTCAAGTGATCGGCTCTGAGAGGCTTTATGAAGTGGCAAAAAGATTTGCAAACGTATGGTGAAATTCTGCATATTTTTCATACACCTTAAATTTTACTGTCACTGTTGTCAGTATTTGTTGAAGTTTCTTATGGGAGAAAGAGCTTGCTGAAAACCTAGCAATAAAACTGGGCAAGCGTTCCAATTAAAGTCCTTCAGGTTAAAAAAAAAAAAAAAAGGACAAATTGTATTATTTTTTTTCTCATGCAACAAAAATGGTCGCAAAAGCAGGACAGGCTGGTAGATTACACTTGTGCCTGAAGCACAGGTACAAGAGGGATGATATTTTACTTGTCTGTAGCAGTAGTTTACATTCCAAAGTCTATACATACTTTGGATGTGTACTACTCTCAGTGCAAATTCTGATCATCTTCTAGGATTAAATTGGCCTTATCTGCAGCGACTGAGGAGCCTGATGGAAAAGCTGAGCCTTGGGCACTGACTTCACTTCAGTCTGCCACGATTTGGTGACAAACATGAAATGGAAGTTCTGTCGTTGTCTTTGTTCTGCTGTTGGACATATGCCATTGAACACCATGAGAACAGTTTCTGTATCAAACTGCAGTCGCTGTACTCCTCCAGGATTTGTTATGTGAAGACATACCCCTCTGTTGTAGAAAAGTCTGATTCTTCTGGTTCCACCATACCTCCCAAGATGTGCCTACAATAGGATGGGTTAAGCTAAAACTGAATTCCTGATCCCTTCAAAAATAATTGTCATACAAACCACAGTTTTGCTGACTTCATCAGTGCTGCCATATCTGCAAGTGTAAACGAAGGGTAATGCAGCTGTTCATCTCGCAAACCGTTGTGTATTTTGACAGTGTGGTTTTCCCCTCTTGCTTCCCTCTTTGCTTGGCTCAAACAATGAGTCTGTCCGCTGATGTGCAGAATTAAAACACATTGCTCAGATGCCAGAAACTATCTGCTGCCTTTTATCAGCTCTTTTGCACCCCTCCCTTCTAGCCACCTGCTGACAGTATCAGTAATGATATTTAAAAAAAAACCCAAAAACATTTTAGGTGCAGAGATTTCAGAACTATTCAAATCTTGCCCTGTGCAGAACCTTTGCAGGGGTCTCTTTTGCCCTTGGACAAGACAGCTTTTAGTTCTGGGTCCACACACCTGAAGTGAGCTGCAGATGCCATCTTCTCCATAGCCCTGGGGACCAGAATCTCTGCTGTTTGCCTTCTGTAATAACACCTCAGCTTCTTATAGAACAGGATTGGTTTTGTCTTTTTGTATGTGTGCGCATGCAACAGCTGGTTATGCAATCATTTCTGGGAGGGGGCTTGGCAGGCAGACTCCACTGAAATCACACTCATCAGTCTAAAACCCCACTACTGGTGTTTGTTGGGTATGTCTCATCCAACAATGCTGTGGTATGGATGAGCCTCAGAATTATCACAGAATGTCAAGTAAATGTCCCTCTTTTTGTGTACACAAACACACAGTTCTCACACCAGGAGTTGCTTATGCCAGTCAAAGAAAAAAAGTGTGTAGGAGGGGTGTGGGTTACATGTATTATTCTGTCTGTCACATCACCTTCACTGCCTCGTTATTTATTTATTTATGCTAAAGCCAACCTGTATTCCATCTCAGGCATGGCAGGTGTTTGTATCTTGGGAATCATGCCCACATTTTATATACCTGGAGCTCAGCTCAGCCTGGGGCTGCTTGCGATTCCCATTACAGTCGCCAGGACCTGCACATGTCCACCTGGGAGGCAGCATCCCTTGACCTCGGTGCCGTGTCTGCTGGTGAGCAGAAAATGAATATTTTATGGCAGAGAAAAATAACTGGCAGCCGCCCTGCCACACCATAGTAGCCAGCACGGTGTGTGATGTATAGCATGCTGCCTAGCAATGTTGCTAAGCAACACAGCACCATCCAAGAAAATCCTGCATTAGCTTGTAGTGGCTGGTGGGGTGGGTTAGACGTGACACTTTGCACACAGAGCGATGTAGAGAGAGGTGTGCTTTGCTTAAGACTATTATGGGCGTCTCCGATCACTGATACGTCTCCCCTATTATTCTCCCTGCTCTGATGAACTGCATCACAATGCACCGTGCGCCGCAATAATTTTCTGCTGAAAAAATACCTCCCCCCCAACCCCCACGCTTCCTGTTTCTTAATGCTCTTCAAACCTGATTTAGAGAGTAGCGAGTAGTGGAATTTTACAGCTACATCCCATGATGCTCTTGCTCTCAATCCCATGGCCTGGCTCATACCTCAAACTAACCGTAAAGTCAGATCACAATGATGTGACTCACTATTATAACTAAAGATAGATCTTGTCAAAAGCAGTCATGAGCCCTGGATGCTAGAGATTGTTTATTCAGCGTTGTGTTTTGGGGTGGGTTCTTTTTCCTCCCTCTCCTGATACCCTAACTTTTCACATTCAGAGGTCTATCTATCCCATGTTAGTGAGTATTTGGGTGAGCAGGCCGGTATGGGCACATGCTTTTGGTGATCTGGAGGAAACATTAGACTGCACAGCAGTCAAGCTGTGGGTATGAGTTCAGTCTTACACAGGTCCCAGGTCAGAGCTTCACGGTAGCACAGTCTGGAGGCTCCCAAACACCATGTGGGCATGGGGCAGGACAGCCACAGGAAGGAGGTAGAAATATTTTTAAGAGGGGTTTCTTCTAAGCCTAAAAATCTCTTTTTTTTCCTAAGCCTAAAATTTTTGTTTGTTTGTTTTTAATGTTTACATGCCAGGTGTTTCCAAGTGTGAGCATTCCTCTGGAGCATTTAATAATGCATATTCACATAGAATAAAGGAGCACTGGTGCAGGAGACAAAAAGAAGCACCCTAGACACCAACCGAGACAAGAGGGGCTCTCTCTCCAAGATCAGCAGCTCCTGCTAAGGCCACAGAATGGCTCAGTATTGGACAGGAGCAGGTAAGTGGCAGAACAGACACAACCTGCTCTGTTGTTAGCCACTCCGACCTCCCTCTGTGGCGCTGACAATGATCAGGCAACAGGCTCTGGTGCAGCTCCATGGGCATAACATCTCTACAGGGCAAAACCACATGGGAACTGGGAGATACTGTCTTGGAGGAAAGCAGCTCCTGCAGGTGCAAAGTGATCTGAATTGCCGCTCCCCCACTCTCCACCCCCTCCCCCAGCCTCAGCCACCCAAGCACAGGGAAAGGAGGACAGAATTTTATTACTCTATAAACATAGATATGGAAACTGGCAGGTGAGGATGCTGGAGATAGTTCTTTGGACATACTGGATCCATTTCAGCTCTGTATAATTCCACTAGTGTCAAAGGCATTACATCAGGGACAAACCCAACTCATTATTTTTAACCTGGCCATTTCCTTTTGTGCCCTTCATTCAGGAAACCCATATGCAAGTGCATGATTTTAGTCATGTGAATATTCTCACTGGAGGCATTGTGACTGCTCATGTACTTAGAGTTAAATGCATGCATATATACACATAGGACTGGGGCCTAAAACAGCACTGGAGGGAAAGATGAAAGAAAAGTAGTGTAGGAATAGAATCATAGAATGGTTTGGGTTGGAACAGGTTCAGGAATACCTGAACAACAATGTACCATGAGAGTCTGTGAAGAGTGTCTCTCCACTTGGGTAGCAGTAATATTTCTGGCTATGTTTCCCCATTTAAGCTTGACAGTTTCTCTGAGACCAGTAGGATCTTTAGGAAAGCATTTTAAGGTATGACTGCTGTAAAGGGTGGGGGTGGTGAGGAGAACAAAATACTCCTAAATATTAAACAAAAATACCCAAAATACTCCTAAATATTAAACAAAAAACCAAAACCAAAACAAAACAAAACAAACAAAAAAAAAACACCCAAAAAAACAACCCGAAGAAGCCAGTTATGCAAATGTCCTTTGGGACTGCAATCTATGTCTGTGACTTTCATAACCTTGTCCCAATTTTCAATCCTGCACTTGCAGGGAACACCCTAGGGGTCTTTATAGGAAGCCTCAACATACATGATTTTCTGCACTGCTTCTGACTTCATATTTCTGCTGTTCCTCAAAAACCATGACTTCCAAACACTAAGAATTATGATCTCTAACCAGTGTCTTATGTCAGCAATGCTCTACAGAAATCTTCTGAACAGCAGCTCTTCTATATTTATATCTTGCAGCAATGTAGAACACAGGAAAACATCAACCAAAGAAATCTGATGAATTCAGTGTTACACCCAGACTATTTTAAAAATCCCTGTTTGCAATAGCACTGCTTTCACAACTTTACAAAAACCCTTTTCAACGTCCGGCTGCAAAATTAAATGTAACGCCAAATCTTGTCGTATCAGGTTGAAGCCTTCAGCATGTGATTTGAACAACGGTGACTCTCACAGATACCATACCACATGATAAGTGATTCAATGAAGCTCCTGAAATCAGTAAAGTTGCTCTGGTTTGCATCAGAGTAAATGAGACCAGGTTTGCCATAAATGAATCCATAAAGAAGATGCTCACATAGATTGTGAAACAGGCTAACAAGTGTCAGAAGACTTGCTGAATTAATTTGTCATTACTATGGGGTAAGAACTACTAGAAATAGCTACGTCTATGACTTCTAGAATAGTCTTCAATTTCTCATGCTCATGCAAATGAGGGAAAACATCTTTATTTTTTCAAGTGCCATGCCCACCGAACTCCCTCTTACTTGCATGTGGACTGTTTAAATTCACTAAGAAAGCAACCAGCTTAGTTCTGTCCCAACTTTCTGTTTCAGCTTTATGTATTTGCCATTCAAACAAGATAGGCAAATCCATGAAATTCATTTCACAGAACATTGAGCAAATGGAATGTGGAATAATGTTCTTCAGTTTCTGACATATGATCAAATGCAAGTTTGCTACAAGGGAAGAGGAGACGTGCAACAGCCTTGAAATGGATAAAAACCTTGCCTCAATAACCATAGGTAATACATGCAGAAAGTTATAATATTAGTATTGGCTTCCCTCTTGTGGTAATGAGTAAGCTGTAGCCCTAATATGTAACCAGAATCTGCTGAGGCATCTGTCTAACACAAAATGCTGCAATATGCTCACTGGACAAGATGCTTCCATCAATGCAAAAAACAAGTTAATTTCAGTTCAAGGCAGATACAAAGATCTACATGTGGTGAGTGGATGGCAGGCTGGGGTCTCAGATCTGCAGAAATACCTCTGACCTCTGAGTATTTTGGAGATCTACTGTGCTACAAACTGGGCAGGTGCTGGCCCAAGTTTAAACTGAAGGAAGAGAGGTCTTTCACTTGAAAGGGCACTTTCAGTCCTAAATGAAAAGGTGGTTCATGTTCCAAATCTGCTCAGTCAATGATCTTTGCTGATTCTGCCACGTCAGTGGACATTTCTGTGACAGACCTCAAGAACATAGACCAGCACCTCTAATTCACTATCTACATTAATATTATGACTCCAGAGGTGAGTCTATGTTAATATCTCATTTTCCACAGCAGTGCTGGAGCAGGCATGATGAATCTCCTCTTCATTATTTTCTCCATAGCCACTCGCACATTACCACAGTCTGACTGACATTTGTGAATTTACAGTATTTTTTTTAATGACAGCATGTGTGAGAAGGTATCACTGCTATTAACACAGTGTGCTGCATCAACACAGTTTAAAACTGTTTACAAAAGGATGTTGGTCTCATTCTTGCTTTTTTACAGATGGGGGAACTGAGGCGCAGAATAATTAGAAGCCAATCAGCAGGCCCAAAGCAGAGCTGAAAATAGAACCCAAATCTCCCTAGCCTCAGTGCAATGTTCTAACTGCTCCTCTGCCATTGTGTGAAATGATAAAGCTCAGCTATTAGTACTACCTACACCAAAGCATGTCTGTTATTCACATATTTTCCCAAACCGCTTGATATTTCATGGACAACTTCTAAAACAGTCAAACGTCCAAGGGAGCTCACATCACTTTTTCTAGCATAAAGCCTTGCAGATCAGTGCTTATTTCACCAACCTATAAAAATCATGTCATAGCTTACCCTTAAATTATTTTTTCAAGCTTTCTAGGTTACCTAGAGTGTAGATTTTTTTTGTAAATCTACACTTAAAAAGTGTAGATATTTTGCCAAGGAAACTACAAACACCTACTTATGTTTTTCTTCTCCTTTTAAAACAGATTACTATGGTAGCATGGAAAATAAACTATAACACCAGGAGCACCACAGAAGTATCACAATAATATCATAACAATTATTCATTTTATCGTGTGAGAATGCTAGATTTAAACCTCCTTGGAGGACAAGAAAACATACGCATAGGTGCTTGGTTTTGCAAATACGAGATCATTCTGATGCCAAGGTCAGTGAGTTCAGTTGCCTAACTCAATTAGTACTGCTCCTGCTCCTCTTTTGAACAAGCCTAACCATTTTTGTGGTTTTACAATCATTCTTCCCCTTTTTTTTTTATTTTTTTGGGGGGGCGGGAGAATGTTTACTGTCCCTTGACATTGAACACTGAATGGAAAACCCTTTTCTTATTGGGAAAAAGAGCCAGGTCCTCCCCAGGCAGCAAGATTTTAGTGGGTGGGTCACTGTGTGAAAAGGCTTAGTCCCCAGGGAGTCAGCATGACAGAGCACTGGAACTTACCTGCCAGAGCGGAACTGGTTATGGAGCAGAGGTATGGAAAACAACCAGGTGAATTAGATTCAGCAAGAGTACCAACTGTTCCTGTGGAAGATAAAGGGCAGTCCCTGGGAGACTGGAAAAAAAACAAACCAACAACAACCTTCCCTCAGCAACTGCAGGAACAAAAACACAGTAGCAATGAGGAGGTGAGTTTGGTCATAACTTTTCTGTGTGACATTCTCTGAGCTCGGCTCGAGACCATGAGAGGAAAACTCTTCCACTTCTTGTAAATAACATAAACTTTCTACAGAGGAACTTGTCAGGAACTTGTTGGCAGCTACACCCTGGCTCCTCTGGGATTCTCCCATGCTGATTCCCAGGCTCAGCCAAAAGGAAAGAGCTGGATGCAATTACTGACTAGCAGGTGCACAACAGCATTCAAAACAGGCCAAAAGCTCATGTTTCAGGTGAGTTGCAAGGTAAGGGAGAAAAGTATTCAGTGTTTTCAGCATTGCTTCAAATTTTTGGGTCACTAGTACAGTTACTAGAGGTTTTTATGAGCAGTGGGTTTTGGTTTGATTTTTTTAAAGGAACTGACCATAGTCTGATAGAGAGTAAGTCTGGCATGTTTTGTGGCACTGACTTGATATGCCCTCATCACTGTGAGGACCCCAGATCTCTTGTTACAAAGCTCATCTCCCTTTTACCTCTACATGCTGCAAATTATCTGTGGAATGGTCTAAGTCTCGCTACAAGTTCTATGGCATCTCGTGCAGTTGGGCCCTCATCAAAACACATCCCACCACTATCACAGTTGAAGGATCATCACATTCTTTCTAGAGACATAAAAGTGCTGATTACGGTGAACTCTGCAGCTGTGATGCCTGAGAGAAGTCCATGTATCTTCAATATAAGCACAAGAATGCATCTAAAAGTACCTAAACTCAAACCAGTTATTTTCAAAATTTCTCAATAAAAGGAAAATAAAATGTTTTGTGTGGTTTCAGTTGTAGTCTGTCTCAACAGGAGAAAAATATGACATTTATAATATCACCACATTTATTAAGAAAGGGTGCTTTAATGTTTCAATCCTTCAAGCACTGAAGTGGCAGACCCACAAGTAAATATTCTTTCAGGTGCTTCTCATGGAAGAACTTGTTAATGTTCAAGTGCTCACTAGGTGTCCAAATTGAAACCAGAGACAGGGGTAAACGTCAAATAATTAGTGACTGGCAGTATGGGCAGTTTAATTGCTTTCTAGAAGAAAAGTAGCTCCTAAAAACACCCATACAATGATGATGGAGGAATCCATTATTATAACAGGAATCCAAATACAAGAACAGGCTTTATTAGGATTTAAACTTTCCCTCCAGTATAAGGCATAAATGTACAAACTGTTTAATACCTGTGGGATTTTACTTGCCTAAAATTAACCTGTGAGAGATGCTCTGATTTTAATTCCTGAAAGCGCTACCAGGATTTGACCCAATCCCTAGTTCATTAAAGTACCTTCGGCATTCAGTGGTTTGACTGGCCTCAATAAGCCATATTCCCTGTGCATTAAAATGCTACAAGATCACAGAGTGCTTCAGAATTACACTAACAAAATTTTGGATATGGAACCCCACTTCAGATAAATCCATTCTCTGCATCATTCCAAAACTTCAGTGCATGCACATTATCACAAATAAAAAATAGATAAGTTTGATGTTTTGCTAAAGAAAAACATTTTTCTACATTTTAAATATGCTGTTCTTAGTACTGTAGTTATAAAAGTTATTGAGAAGAATGGTGTTCCACCGGGGTTAAATCGATCATGGACTATACCTGTGCCTTCGAATGCCACCACAGCACATACAGCCAGAGGTAGAAGAGGGAACTGAATTCCGATATCCAGAATAAAGTCTGTTGGTGACAGTGTCTTATTTCTGGTGGGACGGTAAACTGTATTTCCTAAAGAGCTTTACTCTGATTCTATGCGGTTTGACGTAGCTGAAGCCATCCCTTCGCTTTCAATTTGTAGCAACAGCAACATCTAGTGTTTAAAGTCGTCCCTGCTCTTCACTAATGCCATGCTTTGTATTTCAATAGCTGCGCCCAACTGATCTACTCACACCACGGAAAATAATTACTTAAACTTGGTAAGAGCTCCTCAAAGCAGGCAGCCGTTTTATATTCTCTTGCAAAAAAGATAGAAGAATTAGGGAGAGAAAGAGTTTAACCGTTCAAGATAGTTCATTAGTGGGCAGGATCTTAGTTGCTCAAGGTCACACAGAGACTGCCAAAGTCAAGCTCCCTACCCTATGCTTTACCTGGAAGATTGTGTCTTTGCCCCAGGAGACGTTTGGATCTAGTTTATCCTAGGGGAGGAAATTGCTCATTGCATTTCAGAGGTAGTTTCACTGTGTTAGAGGGCAGCAGGAATGTCTGTGTGGAAATAGCACAGCTGACACACTTTCCATTGAAAGTGTCACTAGTGGTGTCCCTCAGGGCTCAGTGTTAAGGCCAGTGTTGTTTAACATCTTCATTGATAATCTGGATGAGGGGATCGAGTGCACCCTCAGTAA
>JANHGB010046712.1:0-10369 GCA_026283785.1 Coracopsis vasa
GATTTGAGCTCTCCTATGATTACTGGAGAGGGAGGGAAGGGGAAAGTGGGTGGGTGGGTAAGAAACAGTGATAACAAAGGTTTTATTTCATCCTGCAGGTGACATTGAAGACATATTGCCATCTGGTATGATAAACATTATAATATATCATTGCTTGTTTGCCAGATGTTGCTAGACACAAATAGACAGTGGTTGAGATGCATAGGGATGATTTAGCAAAATGAATCTTGCTAAATTGGCATATCTGAGTTGTCATGTTGCATCTAGCTTCTACTGGCTAGGTATGTAAAGCAGGAGGGAAATCAGAGCTATTGAGAATTAAGCAAATTATATGCGAAAGCCAATCTTCTACTGCAGACCAACAGAAATAAGGCCACTCTGTGTAATAGCTATTTCAAACTGATATTGTCGTTGAAATAAGTTACACGTGACAGTGTGCAGTGCCAGTGCTTCATACATTCATACAAGCACTTTTCAAACATGGATTGCAAGATGAATAAATGTTTCTACCCATATTTCTTTTTTTTTTTTAAACCAAAACTTTTTAATTTCCATTTTGATCAGTGTGTGCAGGTGTCTAGGTCCCCACTGTCTGGGACTTTTTCACTCCTCCCTAGCTGTCACCAAAAATGTCATAAACATCAGTATGCTTTTCACACAGAAAATCAGGCATTTTCTGTTCTGAGCTGCTTACACATTGAGTAAAGCCAAAGTGGTAGGGGATCTTGGACCCTGTGAAAATTGAAGGTGAACATCAGTAGGCATTGCAGAGACTGGAAGGAAATCTGAGTGGCAAGAATTTTGCATTACCAATGTAATTTTCATCTGTATTGTAGCTATGCCAGGAATCAAGTCAAACTGGAAAAAAAACCCAACCAAATAAACTCTGGAGAATTTCCTCCCTGATTTCAGTCTTTATGTATTAGCCTGATGGGAAACACAGGAATGAAATACAAGAATGGAACAAGAATGAAAGGTCTGTTCATTCCTGCATCTTCTGTATATTCTAATTTCTCTGAGAAATATCCTATCTCCTCAGGAAAATAAATGGGGGGTGAAGACTGGGAGAGTTAGGAAATGGCAAGGAATCTTCTTGATAAAGCATCTATCTAGGGCTAGACTGCTGCTTTGATGTCTTGGCGATACTGATGCTGTAGACCAGACTGATAGATGATAACAGGAGAGAAGCAGAAAGGAATAAATAAAGCATTTCTATAGAGATGTCCTCAAGACAGGGCTCATGTCAGCTTATTTCATCTCTTAAGAAAAACAGAAATGCCCTGCTGTGTTAGACCAGTGGCCCATGTAGCACAGGCTTCTGACCCTGAGAGCAGCAGAGAGTGAGACAGTGCAAAGAGAAAATCTGAACTCATCTGTTACCTGCAGTATGCTTTCCCTTCCCCTCTATATCCCCACAGTCAGTAGCATGCTAATATCTGTGCATTTGTTACCTGTGTCTACCTATTTTTGAACCTGTTGGTCCCATTGGCTTCCAAAACTTTCTATGGGGACAATTTCGATACCAGACACATGAAGAACTACATTCTTTCCACTGTTCCAGTGAGTTTCCCTAGTTCTAAAATTGTGGGATTTGCTGAACAATAATAGTTTTGCATCCCAATAATCTACTGACTTCATGATTTTTCAAATTTCAATCAGATCTCTGCTGAGCCTTCTCTCTAAACTGAAGAGCAGAGATATTTTTAATCTTTCCAGATAAGACAGCTTCATCCTTATCATAATTTTCTTCTCTGTATCTTCTGTATCTCTACAGTGTCCTTCTGGAGATGTGAGATAACCATGCAGAATAATCAAGATATGGGTGTGCCAAGGTTTTATTCAGTGGCAGCATAAAGCTTTGTGTTTTGTACTCAGAGCCCTTCCTGAGAATGCGTATTGCTTTATTTTTTCCCTCCAGAGCTTATTCATGGAGAACCCATTCCCTGATTTACTCTACTCTGTGTAATGAGCATTAAGCACTACCTTCTGGTTCCCATCCTTTAAACAGCTTCCTGTCTATAAAAGTGCTTTTCCTTCAACCTCCTGTCACTGCTTCTGTGATGGTCTTTGGTGAGGAACGTTCCAAAACTCTTTCTGGGGAACAAAATCTGTGCTGTCTATTGGATCGCTTGTATGAGCCTACAAACATCCTCATTGAACCGAGGCAGGAATTCCCTCTGCATGCCATGCTGACCTTTTCCCAACAGGCTGTCTTGATTCACTTGCTCTGTGACCTTTCTCTGTATTACAGACTCTACTGTCACGCTAAGGTTGGAAGTTAGACTTGGCGGTCTACTTTCCAGAAACCTTATAGACAAGTCTCCATGCCTCCCCACCACTCCTGTAGCAGAGGAGATCCTAACAGATGTATTAGACATGGATCAGCTGTGGCTTTGCTATTTCAGTTTCTTCAGTTCTCTCAGGTAAATACCATCTAGGCCTGATGATGTTTTCGTTGTCTGTAGGTTTTAAAACACCCTTTGTATTTATCTGTATGTTGTCAAGTCCCTCTTACCTACATACCTACTACAGGAAAGGCTGGATGTGGGCTTTTCCTCTGCATGGTAGATTGATGCAAAGAGTTCATTGTACTTTTCCACTGTGGGCTAACCATCCCTGAGTCCCTTTTTCATATTCTCTTCATCAAGCAGTCCCATTGATTATCTCACCTGCTTCCTGCTTTTGAAGTATTTAATGAACTTGTGACTATCAGCAAAAAATCCACCCTGTGCAAGGTATGCTTTGCAGTCCTTCCAACCCTTCAAACAATCTGTGTTACTTTTGACCTGTTCTCCTTATTTCAGCAAGCTTTCTATTTTTTATCTGCTGACCTTTTCCCTGTGATAGCCTCCTTAACTTTACCATTGAGCCATGTATAGGAGGGATTATTAGACTGCTTTGTTTCCTTTTTGAATTATGGCTCCTAATACATTGTTTTCTAAATACATTGTTTTCTAAAGCCTTCAGGATGCTTATAGACTTCTCTTTTTCTGCGTTACTCCTTTTAGGCTATGTTTTTGTTTGTTTTTCTGGATCAAATGCCTCATTTTTTTGTATTCTCTTTTCTTTTGTGTTTTATTTATGAGAAACTGATTCTCTTGAAAAGTTAATATGGGATAGCAGCTCCTTGCTGGAGGTCTGAGCAGAGGGATAAGAATCAGACATGGGCTCTGAGTTACTCGCAACAGCAGAGCAGATATTGTTACTATCAGTCTCCTTTTTATTGTTTTTGGATCAACCTGAAACTATGTTTTTTTAATATTCTCCTTCCCTCCAGTGTCACATTATTTCCACTGTTTCTTCAGGCATTCCCACAGTAGATTTTACTATTTTTATATATTTCACCTTTCTCTAAACCTCCTCCACTTCAAACTCCTTAGCTCTTTGCTTTGCTTTGTGAAAGTTTCTGAGCATCAACAGGAAAAAAGTAGAATGAAAAAGAGGATGGACCTTCATGTACCCTGAGCAGGACAGATAATATTTATTGTTTTTGCTAAAAAATGGAGTGAGAAGATGAGTGTGAAGAGGCCTTTCCAGGGCAACAGTATTTCAGTAATGATTTTCAATTTCTTCAGCATTTCTGGGTTGATTTCTTTTTTTCTTTCATTGAGTGTTTTAATTATTTCTCCAAAGTTCCCTCTTTTCTCCCTCTTGTTTCATTTTTCTGTGATACAGAATTCCAAAGTGCCATCTCACAGAAAATGAGTCCTATACCTTTCGATTTTAGTGTTGGCATATCCAAACCCCAGGATACCTGACTACCCAACATAGAAAATACAGTATTTCATTGTCAGAAATGGCTGCTATAGCCTGTTTATTTTTCTGACTAAATTTATTCTTTTCCATATAGGTAAAATAACTAAAATAACATAGGACTACACATCTGCCTATATTTCATCCATAATATGAAACAAAGGTGTGAGTCATTGACTTTTCATTTAAGGGACATTATTAGAGTTGGTGTATAAATTAGAAGATATGTTTCAGATGGCACTGTTCATTTGAGAAAATATCATTTAACTTTACATGCTGCAAGGAGGATTTCAAGGAAACTAAAACCAAGAAGGGACTGATGGAGTTAGTGAAAGATGAAAAAATCAAGGAATGCCATATGAACGTGGTCACAGAAAGAGCCGTCTTTCTTGCTGACAGGAGAAATTTGCACCTTCATGAGCTATGAAATGCAGCTTGTTTCTTTGCTGGGTACAGTCAGTTACTTTGGTTGTTCCTTTTGTGTTTTGCATTCTGGAAAGGACCATCTGGCTTCAGGGAGGATCGCCTAATGAGAATGATAAACGCCTGCTGGTAGGCTGGTAACTTTCTGTGGCTTTGTACTTTAGACGTTCTTTAGCCAGAGGGTCTGAGAGACACTAAGATTCTTTCTTTAGATAATGACTGCTAAGGTTGTATGCCCCATGCCAATATTTCACAGCTGTAATAAATGAACTGATTTTCACTAGCACTTAGCAATACAAAAAAAATCAAGGAAAGCTGAATGTGTATGGCACATGTGAAAATACGTTATCTGTTGCTTTGACACCCAGATTTAGTGTGTGTAGATTGTAGCAAGTCATGCTAAACCTTCAGCAGAGGCAGAATGCATGTAGGATTTGCCAGATCCTATTGAGTGACCTCTGCTCTTATGACACCCTGAATGAACTAGCTCCTTTTCCAGTAACGGAGGAGGGAAGCTATTGGCAGGATCATCTTGTTATGCCACATAACCGGCAAAAGTCAGCCATTAAGAACACTTCTGATCTATCTGCTTGTCTTAGTCCTCAAACTTTTGTCCAGAATAAGGTTTAAGTGCCTTGATTCATTTTTATTCAGTACAAACATTGCCTTTTAAAAGAGCATTTTGTGTGGTTGGATCCAATTGCTCAACTTTTTTTTTTCCAACTTGGTAGGTCTGATTACTTTCCCTAGTTATCCAAATTACTGTTTTTGCTTACTAGCAGACTTTTGGGCTCATATTTTTGTGCAACTAAGTTGTTTTATGTTTTTGTTTTGTTGTTGTGGGTTTTTTTTTCCCCTAAGTAAAAAGTGGAAAACTTCCAATGGCTATTAGTGCATATAAACAGGAAATATTACTGTGTTGATTTAAAGATACACAATCTCTCTGTCACTGTAATGTGGCTGATTATTCATAATTGCTATAGATCAGAGGCAATGAGTTTGGATGATATATGTGATCTCCTGGCAAAGGAAGCCAGCATGTATTTGTACTTCTGCAGGTTGGCCAAGCAGTGACAATGCAGTCTTAGTGGATTAGAAGCAGCTTCTCCACTTCTTTCTAACCCTGAGAAGTAGTACTTGTAGAGGCCCTGCAATTCCACTGTAAAAATATGCTTTAGCTATAATCAATGTAGACACTTGGATTGTTTGCAGAAAAGAAAAGGAGCAAAGGAATAGAAAAAGATAGAATGGTCTCATTAGACATATGCTGAAGGTGAGTACAAATCTTGCAGGGACAGGTTTCAGGTTGAAAACTCTTATTTCTAATAATGGGTCCTGCACTCATATCTCAAAGTTAGAACAGACTGAACAGCTGCCATTCAGCATAAATGCTGGTGAAAAGAATGATCCTGAAACAAAGACTGGGCTTGTAGCAAATACTTAATAACTAATTGTTGCTCAGTTTGAAATGGAATTGCGCTTTACCTCAGGAGAAGACACGGAGGCAGTGTGACTGAGAGGACTGAGATCTTTCTCCGAAATTCTGATAACCAGGAGCCCAGTCAGTGGAAACGTGGGTAAGATGAGGGGCACGACACACAAGTCTGCAAAGCACTGTATTTTGAGGCATACACAATTTTGGAGGGAGGATTTTTTGGTGTTGGTGCTAACCTGGAGATCCAGGACTATTTGGCCCCATGTTGGAAGAGTTTGTAATAGTGGATAATGGAGGTAACAAGGTCACCTTAGATCTCCCCAGTTCTAGGTAGCTTTAAAGAGTCCCTGTACAAACAAGGTCCTGAGAAAATACACTTAGAAGAATGTATCTTGATAAGTCTATATTACAATGTATGCTTAAGAATGTTGATATATATTTAAACATGATGCTGGACTCCAGCTTATTTGGATTCACTTTTGTAAGCACTTCGTATTGTATTGTTCCTCCTACAATGTCAAGATTTTACTAACAAGCCCAAAAGCAATAGAACATAGGAGAGACAATCTTTGTTACAACCCATGATAATCTCCTATTGACTACAGGCTGAGAGAGACTAACCTGTGTTGAATGAATTTTTAAGAATGAGAAAATAACTAATAATTTTCCTGGAATATAAATTACTTTGTCTAAGAAACATAATTTTCTATTTTATTTTGTTTTGTAATAGCACTTTCACAGATCAATTCTGTGAAATGTTGAGAATCTGAGTAAAGTCAGAGGGATTGGTAGCATTTGTTATGACATTGGGTTGGGATTTTGGGTTAGGGCCAAAACTGGGTTTTGATTGTTTGCAGCTGAGGGTGTTAGAATGAACTGCTTGACCAGGATTGTTCTAGAACAAATGCATTCTGGTGAAAATAAGGAGATAATGACAACTAATATCAAGTCCTTTATAAAATAAATTCAGTAATTTTCAGTGTTCATGAATTGGTAATGAGCAGCCTGTGATTTTATTTGAACTTCTAAATTAATTAAATTCATTTTCTCAATATTTTTGATAAACACTTTTCTTTTTTCCTGTGTTGTTTATAAACAATTAATTGCAAGTGCTACTCAATCAAAATTTCATTCATGTTCATTAAATTATATCACAGGCAGTGTTCTCTGTGTTATAGTGAGGCAATAAACATTTCTTCCTCTTTACTGGTGAACTAGACATTTGGAAATTTGTTGTAAAAGAATAACCAGGCTGTTGTGGTACCCAATGGTATTCATGCAGACTGCGTAGTTCCTACATGGATTGTAGTAATTGCTCCTTATATTTTGAATTATAGACAATTACTTGGGATATTGCTTCTTTAGGGTTTCTCTGTCTTCTATTTTGACCTCGAATATTGCACCCAAAAGGTGGGTTCTTCATGATCATTTTATTGTGGCCAAAGGAAAAGCGTCTTGGTTTCAGGAGACAGTATTTCCAGAGGAAAGTGATTTTGATGAAAACTCCTCTACTAGCTCTAGCTATAACACATATTTTAAAAGAGAAATGCTATAAACTTCTCAAAATCAGATGAAAAAATACCATAATCTCTTATTTCTTCAGTTCAGCCTTCAAAGAGTAAAGTAACCTAACAATCTGGCACTGGAGAAAACCAAAAATCTGGTAAACAGATTTCTATTTGCCTACAGCAACAGTTTTTGCACCCATGGGTAAAGGTAGGTGAGATGGCCAAAAGGAGCTGTCCAAACCCAAGCTGGTCAACTGAAGTGCCTTTTAATGGATATTATTCGTCTTGTCTTATGATGGATGTCTGGAATATGTAGACTGTAGGTCTACCTATTTAGTTCAAATTACATAGCAGCATTTTGAACTAAAACTTGCTAGTATTATGTGAAATGGTCATTTATATGTCTTTTGCACTAGTGGATAAGCTCTTAATAGTATTTCTCCCAGAATAAATGTTCTCATTTGCAAGTCCCTTAATCTCATGCTCTGTGAATTCTTTTAATATCCATTTAGAATGAAGCATTTCTTTGAATGCCCCTTCCAGCCAATTTCTTCTCTAAATGGCTCATGGAAAGGAGGGGACGCAGTGTGTTTGATGTTGAGATGAATCGTGGGCTGGCTAAAGCCTTTGACATGGAACAACTTCTAACTTTTAAGACATGCATGCCAAGAAGCACTGAATATTTTTAATCTCTAAAGCCTTTATGCTATTAGAACACAAAATAACAAGCTACCATGACATAGCTCTTTACGTAGAGGATACTTGGATTGGAGCAGGTGAAATTAAAGGCTTAAAAGAAATCTGTTCCCTTCTCTCTCTCATTTTGTCCTTGCAGGCAGGTCTTTTTCTTTATCGTAATCCTTTGTGGATGAAAGCAAACTCTGCAGTACTCTCAGGATCCCTAGGAAAATCTCCTTTCCATCACTTTTCTAATTTGATTTCAGATATGTTTTCTGATGCCAGCAGCCCTCCAGCTATGTTCAGGAGTTTCCTGTTCTACATTTGGACTCACCGTATATTTCAAAATCCGTTTTTGCCCTACTGCATTCCAGAAGCTTCACCCAGCTGTGTTTACTCCATTACTCTCCAGGAGGATGCTAGTAGGGATTTGCTGTTATATCTCCCTCTGTCCTTTGAGCTCTTCCTATAGTCTCCATCATAGATGTACTTCTTCAGCTTGCAAGGGCTGTGCTTTTACACAGCTATTGACAAGCTTGCAACTGCAGTACATTCTTTTGCAATCATGCAGCTTCATTACTCTGGTAACATCTTGGCAGGGCTCCTCATTTTGAGAGCTTGTTTGGAATGCTGTGGCACAGCAAACATACACACACGCACACAAATAAATGCAAGTACATCCCTCCCTTGCATTTTTTCAGCAGCAGCCTATGTCAGACTTGAAATCAGTCAAGATTGCCAAGTCAGCAGATAACAGAGTAGTGATCCTGATACTTTCCAGTTCTTTATTACAACCCTGGTGATCCTACTGCAGTTAGGACACTTGCTACAATTTGCTTGACAGTTTATGACTTAATTAAAGAAAATAAAAAATGATACTTGAAAAGCACACTTTCCATGCTGGATAAAAATGTAAGACATCAACAAGATTTCTCCAAGGAATTGCTAAGAAGGTCTGTAGTTGACAGTAGGGCAGAATGCCAACAAAGTTACAAATGGAGCTTTCTATAGATTTAACTCTTAGCTCAACCTTAGGGAGCAGGTTTTGATTGAAATCCCAAAACTCAGTATATTATGACAATGTATAATTTGCTCTGATTTTCCTGGGAATGGAATAGAAAGTGTGTAAGCACTCAAAAGCAGGTAAGCACTCAAAAGCACATGTACAGCAAGAATGAACCTTAGGAAGTGTCCATTACTGGAGGAAAGAGTCAAGAGGAGGAACAATGTGAAAAGACATTAAATTTGTCTGCACTACTAACATGGGTCCCTGGAATGGTAAGTGGTAGATAGGGGTTTGGGAGAACATAGATGTCATACACAAACATGTAAACTGTCTGACACAAAGAAACTGAAAAAAAGACAGTGAATTAGCAGTAAAACTACCATTCTTTCTTTGATGAAAACAGAAAAGGACAAGAGATTGCAGTGTTTGTCTTTCTCAAGGCAGAAATATACATAAGGAAGTGGGTGTTTGTTTTCTTATATTTAGCTGGAAGCTAAAGAAGCCAAAGCCAGATTGTTCTTTCTGTAATTGCAGAAGTTTGTACACACTTGCAATAGCTGACTGCCTTTTGCTACTTCAGTGTGCCACTACAGATGTTTTATTAAGTGTATTGTAATAGCCTCTCGCCTTGAGAGTCCAAATTCATGTGGTGATATAATAGGATGTTCTTCCATTTATGTTCGCTCTGATTCTTTTTCCCCTTTTATTCATTTAAATGCTTAAGACAGGTGGTTTGAATAAGTCAGGAATACTACCTTTTTATACACTTTCTATCTGGTATCCTACATTAAACTGTTTCTACTGAGTAATGGGAGAAGGAGTAGTCTTTTGCGTGAATAGGTTTGTGCAAAATAATCTTACTCTACAGCACAAGGATTGGCGGGTGAGCAGCGATCTGTTCCAGGTCTTTTTCTATAGTTGCAGGAAGGTGATTTTTAGAAGATTTGCTGTTTCAGACATTCCCCATACCTGCATCATGGAGGGACACAAAAGAAGTGTCATTTGTTTGAGAATCTCATCTTTTAAATGTATGCTTTCAAGGGAGAAAGGATATTTTTTTACCAGACCAGCTGAGAGAGCTGGGGAAAATGAATGTTATTTTACGCTCAAAGATGCTTCTTTGGGTCTCTGATAAACAAGGACTCTGAATGTGAAGGGTGAAGCCTTCCCATATTTTTTTATTTGTATTGTTTGATATACTAAGAGATAACACATATCTCCAGCCCTTCTGCCTTAGGCCATGGTGGCTACCACATCTTGATTTGATTTTTGGCACTATGCTTTCTGGTTTGTTTGTACACTGTAATTTGTCTGCATGAGAATCTCTTCTCATTTCTAACCAATTTGCAATTTTCATCAACTTATATACAAGCTCTTATTTAAAAACTTCTAGCCTTTATTACATAGAATACAGAAACATAGAACCATAAAATGGTTTGTGTTGGAAGGCACCTTAAAGATCATCAACTGCCCTGCCACGGGCAGGGACATCTTACACTAGAGCAGGTTGCTTCAAGCCCCATCCAACCTGACCTTGAACACTGCCAGGGATGGGGCAGCCACAGC
>JANHGB010046716.1:0-14497 GCA_026283785.1 Coracopsis vasa
AATCCACACAAGCATTTTGCATTTAAGTGTGACTGTAATAGGTCAGTTAAGTAAGTTTGAAGCACAAAATAAGCAGTTGGCTACTCCATTCAAATGGCAAATTGGGGGCATGGATGTAACGCACCGCTGTATGACTGTGCCCACAGCTATGCTCCTGAGTGCCCTAGGGGCCCCAACCTGAAGTCTGCCTCTGGACCACACCTGCTGTTGAGGTCTGGAGTGTACCAGCACTTTCACATACCCAGGTGGAAAGAAGTGCTTTGCACAGGCAGTGGAGCATAATGGTGTCTCCAGTTTTCTCTTGACAATGAGGGGATAAGGAATGTGTGCTGCAAAGCACACTGTATCTGCCCCTCATGCTGCAGGAGGAGAAGTTGTAGGTTCAGCTTCAGTGCTAAGCCTAGTGTGACACAGTGAGTCAGGGAGAGAACCAGTAAAGAGAGTCAGAATCAAGAAAGTAAGATTGAAGGTAACTATAGTCATTGAAATTCTACTGTAGCCTCTAACCTCACATCTATTTCTGTGAATAAACTGGATGGACTTCTGAGCTACTGTGCATCTGCAGCTCCCTCTGTCAATGGAAACATGAATGTCCAGGTTCTTGGGATAAGGCTCAGCTTGAAAAAGGTAGACTTTCTTTTTTGATTTTAAAGGCAGAAATTTTAAATTCCTGACAATCTGTACCATTAACACTAGATGGCAGTGAGCGATAACATTTTTTAGTAGGTAAATTGAGCCTAAATGCATAATTTTAATTGACAAGGAGCAGCAGTACAGTTACAGCAGAAGCAAAGTAGTCAGCATTCAAGTTTTAAAGATTGAGCCTTTCAAGCCCCGTTAAACAGAACTCTGAGCCATTTATACACAGCAACTCTTCAGCCTTTCTGAGCATTTAACTCACAATTTGAGAAACGTTTTCCTTCCTCCCCTCTCTCCCCCACCCCCCTCGTGCTTTGCTTCTTTCATTCATTTAGCAGCTGTCATTATGGTGGAAAATACAGATGACCATATCCACGCTTCCCACATACACATCTGAAGCTGACCCTAATGCTGTTGCATAGCTTGCCTGCATTGTTTTGGTTTATTTTCTTTTCTGTGACTTAGCTGTAGCAGGTTCACAGCCTATCAAAATTCTTAGCAACTGCTCTTCCACAGATTAGTGTGACTGGACAGCTTGGACATCCAGTGTGGGTCTAAATCCAGTGTAGGATCAGGTTTAAGAAGGAAATGCACATCATCACATACAGAAGTGAATTTGGCAGTACCAGCACTTCTCCCAAACTCCACAGTGTGTTATAATGCCATTTGAAAGGTAAATGCACTTAGGGATTTAATGAAAAAATGCCAAATATACATTGTTTACTGGGTAGTTTGCACACAAGTAGGTAGTTTAATAGATGTGGTTCTGGGCAACCTGATCTAGTTAATGGTGTCCTTGTTAGTTGCAGAGGGGTTAGACTAGATGACCTTTGGAAATCCCTTCCAACCCAAACTATTCTATGCTTCTATGATTCTATACTAGAACCTACCAGTGCATTGGTTTAGGTAGTTGCTCCTAGGTTTGGTATTCATTATCAGGCTACTACCACCAGGATAAATTGGCAGAGAACTGGTCATTTCCATTGTGATGGTAGCAGGACTACACAAATTGAGGGTAGAAGAAAATTTTATGGTGGTTGGGAGATAGCACTTGTTCATTCATCCACCCTTGGGTGCCTACAGAGCAGGACTCTCATGGTGCTGTGCAGAAAGAAAATTGTCCCATTCCTGGAAGAAAGCACAGAAGTTTAAAAAAGGTGCTTCCTGCAATTTAAGGTAAAGATTAAGTTAGAACCTGGCCTTTCAGCTTCACGAGGGGGCAGTTCTCAGCAGATGCAAAAAGAACAGTGGATAGAAAAGTTAAGCCACCTGTATGTTGATTGATATGCAAAGAAAACCCAATTTTGGTCAACAATTTTTATTTGGAAAGACAGAAGGTATTTTATCATTAGCTAATTATTACAACATTGAATGATTTAACTTTCTATGGAAATCATCAGAGTAAGATTATTTAATTGCCATGTGATAGAAATATCTGATAGATTCTGAGAAATATAGAGCATAAGAAACTTAATGCAAGTAGCCAGACTTTTCTTTAGGTTAATGCCCTTTTACCCCACTCTGTCAGTGAAAGGAGACAAAGGAACCACTTAGGTGCAGTGTAGTACTCATCGGTTATATCTTTACATTGACTGCCCAATTGAAGGGGTCTCACTGTGGGCAGGAGTTAGGACCATGTTGTCAGTAATGAATGGATAAAATAAAGGAGTGTAGCAAACCTTGCCCTGGAGTTCTGGAAAGCAGGAGACTTCTGTGGGCTTTCCTTTTGAAATGATAGAGAAACTATAATGGCTGGCAAGTGTAAACCGGTTCTGGCACATGAAGAGCAAGAGCGCTACAGTGAGACTGTGTATGAGCTGATCTGTGCCCAGGCCACTCAAGCTTAACTGAACCTGGCAGTTAAAGATGTTGGCATCCTTATAGAAATGCAACATGACCATGTCACAGTAACCATGAGGGAAGGTGTTTCAGCACTTGAACAAGTAGCTCAGGCAGGGAGAAGTCTCAGCAATGGTAGGACTTGGTTTAGAAGTTAAGATGGGAAGTACTGCAAGTGATGAGAAGCAATGCACTTTATGTCATTTCATGGTTGGGAATCACATCTCAGGAAGCAGAGCAAAGTGTAAAGCTATTAATTTCAGAAATTAGTAATAATATCGTTAATATTTATTTATCCAGAGACGTGACTGCAGTCTAAAACAATCATCAGCAGGAAACTGGGGATTGACAAAATCAGAAAATACAGATAGATTGACAAATCAGAAAATGCAAATAGATTGACAAAATCAGGTTCAAATAGAGCAGTAACTTGAAATAAAATGAAGAGTAGCGTTGACATTCATGTGATCAAACTAAAAAGGTCCAAATGCCCCAAGACACCACTGGCACAATTTGAGTACAGCAGTGGTGTTCACAAGAATGTCTAATTCAGACGCATTCAGCCATGTCCTTAGATCAAGGACACAGTTAAGATCATTTAGATTTTTAAAACCAGAAAGCAAACTTCTCAGCTCAGTCCTGATGATAATCCCTGGAGCTGGCAATGTCCATGGGAATGATTCAGCAAGGCAGCAAGGAAGCGATGCAATGATAGCCATAATGGACTTCTGGAGTTATTACTTAATATTACTCACTTCCTGCAGATTTGAGTTTTAACATTTATTGGCATATTCTCCTAATCTGTGGGATAACTACAGTTGAATTAAATGTCTGAAAGTAATCATGGTTAAAAGTTACCACTGTCACTGTTACTGTGCTGTGAGCAAAGGAGCATTTCATAGGATTTGGTCTGCCTCATTTCAGTTTGAAGATTGTGTCCATATCTTGCATGCATGAAAAGTTGAAATATGGTGGCTTCACCCTAATGAGGGAAAGGGATTCTCAAGGCAAGGGACAGCTGCACTTTCCTAGGCTTGAAATAGTTTGTTAAAAGTGCATCCGGCATTTGAGAATCAGAGAGACCAGTTTCAATTGGCAACATTCAGCCTCCAAGTGCAGTTTTGATACTGTGGCAGCGCTCCCTCAGAAGCGCTTGTTGCTCTGAGTCCTGCACCATGTGTTAAGCTTCTTCCTCCACTGCATCTGCAACCCCTTCCAGCTGTCTTTTGTGCCCACCAGGCCTCTGAAAGCCACCAGAACAAAAATGCTAAACGCAGCTGGGTAAGTCCTTCAAGCACCCAAATTGAAAGGAAAATGAAGCAGGAAAGGATTACAAACAGCATTCCAACAAGTAATAAAAAATTAAGAAATTCAAAGTTAGAGGGAAAAGACAGAGATGGATTCATGTATTCAGGTTGGGTAGCGTACTCAGTGAAGGCACCATCACCTTTATTTTGTTGTCCTGAGAGCAAGGTATCTGTAGTAACAGGTTTTTACATATGTATATTTATATATAAATTGTATTTTAGATGAAAGCTGGGCAGAAGAGAGTTCTTATCATCTAGAACATCATTTTTCTCCAATGAGATCTTGCTTTCACATATCCATGGTGATGACAGGAATATAGTATTTCAGATTCTTCATATGACTACTCCACCATGCAGGAGCAGGAGGAAATCACTTTACTCCTGGGAAACGTCAGCAACTCTTCTGGGCCATGATGCTGAGGAAGTACAGCATCCAGGGTGTTACAGACAGAATCTATGTACGCAATTCCTTCTGTAAAAATAAATAACTTTATTTTTGCCCATATATATACTACATATATATTTTATTTAGTCTATGTATTGTATATGCAATATATAGCTATAAATGATATATATATAAAAAAAATAGATGGCAGGTATTTCATACTTGTGAGAATGGCAGTCAGTACCCAGGGCCATGGTATACCCCCAAGAAATTCTTTACTGTGAGGGTGGTGCGATGCTGGCACAGGTTGCTCAGAGAAGCTGTGGCTGCCCCATCCCTGGAAATGTTCAAGGCCAGGTTGCACAGGTTGCCAGCTTGAATCTCAGATGTCTCTAGTGAATTTGTAGGATGCTCTGATCTTGCTTACCTTTGGCTTTGAGAAGACCCAGGATTAGTGTTTCAAATCCATATCTGGTCTAAGTTTGGGCACTGACTGTTTTTCCCTTAAGAGAGCTAGCTGATAGTCATGTAAAACATGTACTGCTTTGTGAATAAATTTCACACACAAAGGAAAAGCTAGGGAGTTCTGCTTTACTTCAGCCCTTAACTTCAACCCAACAAACACTGCTAATTAATACAGCCAGACTGATTTTGTTTCATTACAATTTGTTCCCTTGCTAGTTACAGTAATACTTTCTCAGCATGTCAAAACCTCAGTTATTTCATGTCTCTTCATTAACATTATAAAACTAGCCAAAAGATTTCATTACTCTCTTCATTCCTTCATATGACTCAAATGATATTTTGCTTTGAAAAGGTCTCAGTTATTCTGTAACATAAGCAAATAAGTACTGGGGGGTGTAAAAAATTTATGTTACAATTACATCAGATGAAAGAGAAACAGATGACCCCAATCAGACTCCTGCACCTCAGCCTCCCGCTGACCAGACAGGATGGGTCTTATGGAAGGACTGAGGGCAATCCAAAAGTCAGGCTGCTATAACCAAGGAAAAACAGCTGGAGAAGTGAAAGAGTTTCCCACAAAAATTCATTACAGGAATGTAAGACAGAAATAAGCACTGCTTAACACTAAAGATCTTAGAAAGTGAAGGTGTCTGACAGAATATACCTCTTCTGCTTCCAAGCCACACTATCATCTGTGGCCTGAGACTGGGAACCCTCCCGTTACGTGGTGGCTCCTGATGTCTATTCCTCCCTTATATGAACCCCAATTGTCACTTTCCCATCTGCCTTCACAGCAGCTGAGGTGGATCTATGATGGCTTCTCTGCCTGAAAGCAGTTGTATGATGGATGTCACCACAGGGAGAGGTCAGGCACAGGGTGGCCTAGAGGATGCAACCCCTGAGTAACTCTTCCTTGACAGGGCACAGTTGAGGCTTCCCTTGAGGTGCACAATCTGGGTTTCTGTGGAAAGCCTTAGGAAGTGACAATGCACTGTTAAAATAGCTATTTTCTTAGCTGTCCAACCTATAGACATGGTCAAAGAAGTCAAGAAAGATCCATGTGGAGTACTGAGTGCAAGCTGGGGAGAAGGAAGTGCAAATATAAAGCATACCTGACCCAACCTGGGGGCTGTAGGCAATTATGTCTAGCTTTGAAAGGAGGGGAGACAGCATGAAAGGTGCTAGAGAGAAGCTAGCTTAGAGGGCATTTGTGATCTCTTTGGGACAGCAAAGTTATCAATGCTATAAGGTCTCTTGGGTTTGACTGGTGAAAGCAAAGGGTGCTGGGGGAATTCAGGATGGAGCCAATAGTTCACCACAAGGACTGTGAGTCACCAGGGAGCTTTGTTTGTTTTCCAGAAGAGTCATAAAGGCATTTTCCACTTATCTGAATAAACACAACAATGCACAAATTATTCCTGAGAAACTCATTAAACATGTATTAATGACTCTGGAGATAAACAATAGAATCCTAGCTCCAGCATGCACATTTTCTGAATTGGAAGTCTGGTTTTTAGTACCTACAATCCTACTTCACAAAATAGCCTTTAAAAAAAAGACCAAATGACTGGTAAAAAGCTTACTCTTGAATTATAAAACCAAGTAATAATATGTTTCCAGGCCTGTGTAAATCTTTCCTCTTAGGATTTAGAAGCAGTTAAAACCTAAAACCTCTATCTAGGGAGAAGTAAAAGAGACTGAAGAAAACAAAAATAAACATCACTTAAGCTCTGGTTTGTTTTATAGTGTATCTAAATAGGCTTGTGAAAGGTGAAGTGCTTCAGTGAGACTAAACCAAAATTAAAGCAGGTTTGATCATTCTTAGATTCAGCATCCACAATTGTGTCAGTCCAACTCCTGCTCTGTATGCATTGAAATAATGCTGCATTAGCTGACAGCTGATAAAAAGGGGGAATGTATGCTCCTGGTTATTCTGGCCCCAGTGACAAATTCACTACTGATCTTAATGAGATCTCAATTTCCCTCAGGTGATAATTCCTTTGGGAATCTCACAGGCAGGTGGTAATTCTTGTTCAGTGGCACTGAATGTCACATCACTATGACGGGTCTGAAGCCCTCCCCCAGCCCAAGCAACTTGCCCCAAGCCCTGCCCCATGCTTTCCAGTCCAGCTTTTCACCTGCACCCCTCAGAGTGGGATGTATTGCTGCTCTGCTGTTATACTTAGGTGGAATGAGACAGCCTTAGGATAGTTTAGTTCAGATACTCAGTTTTTTAGCTATTGGGTTTTGCAGTGAGTCTTCTCTACTTCCCCACCACATTTACCCTTCACATTGCCTAGGAGTTTAGAAAATGCTTGAAGGTTCTACCGACGCAGGTGACAGCCCTTGTCCCTGCCTGGGGACACACATGGATGGTTGCACATTAGTTCAGGTTATCATTATTCCCAGCCTGATAAAACTTTGGGAATGGATGTGAGGTTCTTATAAACCTTCCAGCAAATTATGCCAGATTTCAGAGTATGTGTGGGATGCCTGAACACAGCCAGAGAACCGCCAGCAAAGGTTTACCCTGTGTTACACAATCCCCCACTAAGCACATTCTTAGATGAAGGAGCAACAACCTGTACCCTTTTCAAAGCAGCAGTAGACTATATGGTCCCTTGTGGTTCAAAATACAACACGTTTCTGCTTAGTGCCTGGAACTCCATGCTAGCACAGCGCTTGTTTCTCAGTTTCTATCAGCAAGATCATTTTCCCAGGGAAGCAGGATACACGGCATCCTAATTTTGGCAGCATTGGTGTTGCCATTAGTGGCATCCATCTTATGTTAACACCCTCCTATCCATAATTTAAGTTGGTTGGGCTCCTTCTGGGGGTGGCTGGGAGATTTGCTCAGTTTTTTGTCAGCAGAGACAGGGCACAAGCTATTCCCAAGGCACGTGTGGTGGCATACAGGCATTGCCATTCTCCCTAAGTGCTTCCCTGGCACACAGCAGCAGCAGTAAGCAGATTGTCCAGCACAAGCAGAACTTCTGGGTCTGTGAAGCACTACCAGTGCTGCCAAAGGGACATCCCTGTCTTCCCCAGCCCCATTCGCAGGGTGCGCTTGGAAAACCACACAACAGGTGCTGCAGCATGACTTATATATTCCAGGACAAAAGCTGTGTAATGTCAAGTGGCTGCCCTAATCCACTGGGAACCTTCTAACCTGCTGCAGAAACTGAACTTTTACCAACTGTTTGGCTTTTGCTGATTCAGTGGCCTGTGCTCTTCCTTCAGTATACTCTCAGGATATGTATAAGGAGAAGAATATGTATTACTGAGTATTCTATGATTCTACTGTGCTATTGTTATCAAAATAAGATTTTTTCAAGATCACTTTCTACACCAGAACCAGCGCAAAGCAAAGCAGTGACTGGCAAGAAATGTGTAGCAGGTGGTGCAAGTGCTGTAATGTGTGTGGTCTTTCCCAAATCAAAGCCATATGATGTTTCCTGAATGGCTTTCAGAGTCACAGAGCCTTGTGGATGCCCTCTCTGTAACGTTACATGCTGGCACCTGGCAGCATTTTTAGCATAGCTCTCAGGCACAGGAGTAGAGGGATGGTGCAGCAGCCAGCAAACCTGCCAGTGGTTCTTCATCCCCCCTCATATTTTCCTATTAGACTAATTAATTACTGCATAGAAGCAGCAGCATTGTAACAACTATGGCAGCGAGTCCCACGGATCATTGAAAGCAAAGACCCATTTTTACGTCAGAGAGCTTGAAGTCAGCTTCCAGGGGTGGCTCAATGTAGGCAACAATTTGAAACTGATGCCCCATCCCTGGCAGTGTTCGAGGCCAGGTTGGATGGTGCTTTGAGCAACTTGGTCTAGTGGAAGGTGTACCTGCCCATGGCAGGGGGTTGGAACTGGATGATCTTTAAAGTCCCAACCCAAACCATTCTGTGATTCTATGATTCAGGCATAGTCAATTTGATGGGTAAAGGGAAGCAAGTTCTGACCAAGAAGGATGGAAGGGCAGAAAACAGTAGCCTGTTCTTCATAACTCCTAAATTAATTCAGTTATCAGTGCAGACGAAGAGTTGCTTTAATTTCTTTCTTTGCTATTCTGACCCTTCACAAGGCTCCAGGCTGTCGAAAGGTCCCCGTCTCTGCACAGAGCAGTGACACCCAACACAGGGCCTCACTGTGCTCACAAGGAGCTTCACATATTAATCCACAGAAGGTTAAAGCAGGCTCCAGGGAAACCAATTTACGCTCCCTCTGCGCAGGGTAAGCAGCCAGCTGACTGTGGAAGTCAAGTTAGTGACTGGGCTGTCAGCCCTCCTCCCACGCCTACTGCATCAGCCCATAACACACTGGAGGGTCTTCACTAACTGTACAAACCAACCCTTAATACATTGCCCTCTCTTTTGTAAATTCATCCTAACCACAGGTTTGGCTGCTGAGGTGGCCAGGCAGAACCTAAGCTGTGCATACCCAGCTTCCCCAGCCACACAGCTTTGGTGTGACAATCTCCAGGGGCAGGTAAAAGCAACTTGGATATTTCTTTGTCCCTGTGTGTCTCACAACCATGGCTGTTTTTCATTTCCTAGCAGTGGCGGTCTTCTTGTTTACTACTTTTCTCCTTTTCCAATTAAATGAAGAAAAAACCTAAAGGCCCAAACCACCCCCTAAAAAGCAAAAGTTAAGGAATTCACCAAATACTTCACCAAATATTTCACCAAATACCAAATATTTCACCAAAATAAAAGACTCCCCTGCTATAACCCATGGAAGACAATACCACTGTCCCTGGGATGCTCTTCTCCCCATCTCAGTGTTCAGTAGAAACCTAAGTTGGATATCTGCTAAAGAAGACGGTAGGAATAGGATCTTACATCTTAATGCAAAAAATAAAACTCTTGAGTTTCAATTTCAAGATGCATGGATTGCGTACTTAATTACAGCAAGTGACAATTTAGCATCTTGAAAGATGTTTTCACACAGCAGTCATCATTCTTATGGGGTTTCTTGTTTAAAAAAAAGGCAACCAAACAAAAAATCCCCAAACAAACAAACAAAACCCAAACAAAATCATTCTTAAATGAATACGGCTTTCCTCTTCTTTAGCACCCAGGAATGTGAAAAACCTTTGTAGACACTGCTTCATAGTATCTTCATGAGGCCACTGCTTTTAACTGCTTAATGCAAGCAAGGAAACACCATCACATGCTCACTGGAATAATTCAAAACATTTTTTCACAGAAAGAGTTTTTTCACCAGGGAACACTGATTAAACACAAAATATAAATCACTATCATGAAAATCAGCATTTAGAAAACATCAGTAAATTGTGAAAAGTCTGGGATTTTATGAGTTTGAAGTCAGAAGAGGCTATAACCCAGTTTTAATTACGAAGTTTTTAGCCATCAGCTTCATGGGGTTTATTTTGGATTGAGATTTTTAGCTTGTTGTCTTGATCTGCCCTGTGAAATACAGTTTCAAATCCTGCAGCATGTCGCAGGGAGGTGTATTGTACCCACCCAGCTCTAGCTGCAGGTTCATCTGGGTGCTCCCAAGTTGTCCATTGGTATGGGTGACTGCATTTTGGACCCCTGTCACTGGAAACCCAAATGTCACCATTCAGGTCCATGGGGCAGAGCTGTGCTTGCCTCTCTGGCCAGCCTGGGGAAGGATTAGTCACTCAGTTTGTACTCTCCTGCTCAAACAAACAAGTGAAGATCTGAAGATAGGGCTCCAGCCCAGCTCTCTGGATCTCAGTCTTAAGCCTTTCCTCCTCCAGCTAATGATTCTGGACGACGGTATCAGATAAACCGTATAGAGAAAACTCTTGTTTTGTTCTTCCTGCCAGCTCTCAGTTAACCTTTGCACCCTTTGGATTAGCAATATAGTGAAGCTGTGAGTCTTGTACATTGTTTCCTGACTGCCAAGTTGATCTGTAATGCTCCTTTCTGGGAAAGCAAGCAGTGAGGACTGACTTTAGGGGAACCACAGTTTGACGGATGTGGGAGGTTTTTGTGTTTGGAAAGAAGTGTTCCAATTTTCTCCTGATTACTTTTTTGTACACATGCACAGAGATGTGGCTATGGGCCCACATAGAGCTAATTAACAAAGAGAGTTGAGGCTTTGGGTGGTTTTAAGGCAAATATAACCCACTCGATTATCCACTATAAAGATTGTAACACTGACTGGCTCACTGGTCACACACCTTTTAGTCGCAAACACAACATGGAGGAAATGGATCTTTTCCTCTCTGTTACCAGCTCCAAGCCCTGACATTAATGTTTGATTTAGAGGACAGTGCCAGCATTAGCAAACCCACTGTCAGGAGCTCATTGGTGTCTCTGCCTTTTGTGCCTTCCTTGCTTTCCCTGAGCTTCTCTGGCCGCCCTCTGAGTGATGCTCACTCGTCGCTGGATGTCGGCCCTGCTCTCCCCTCTCCCCCCGCCCCGCAGGCAAGCGTCCCGAGGTGTGACACCCTGCCCTCTCCTGCCTTTGTCAGAGAGCCTAGGGAGCTATTAAAACACTGTTATAAATCATAGTTATTAGCCAAGTGACTCATCTTACAGCACTGAGAAGGAATCTCTGACCTCCCGAGTGCTTGGTGTCTCGCACAGAGAGCACTGGGGTGTTGATGAGCCTTTATGGTATCCTTATCTTGCATTTCCAACAGCAAAACCCGACCTGTGTTTTACTCGTGCTGTTTATATATCTAATCAAAATGGGTCAGGAAACGTGGAAGACAGCACCAGGGCTGCCTGAGAAACATAATATTTGTCAGAGAGCATTAACTCAGCCTCTTTCTTTCAGGGAATGATAGATGAAGTGTGCCTGAAACTCTGTTTAGATTATGTGAAGTAATGCACTGGTGGTTACATTCATCCTAAGCAAATCATTTTCACTCACTTGAGCTGCCTTACAAAATTTTCCAATAACACTTTAAGTAGACTGAAACAAAATGAAGTCTTCACGGGTCACTCATGTGGGAGTTCCTCCCGCAGCCCACTTGCACATAGACAGGTTCAGAGGGCTCTGGACCTAAAATACAGGTGGGCCCCAGGCCAAAGCCTGAATCAGCATCGGGCCCAAAGTCTGGGAGGTGCTAGGGCTGGTGCCCATGTACATTGTGCAATATTTAAGCTGGTTTGAGCAACAGAGAGCCTGACACCAAAGAAATGACAGCAGCCCTTTATGAAATGATAGGGTGGCCTTCCTGGAGGATCTGAGAAGGTTTTGCATCCTCCTGGTCACCCAGGCAAAGGCAGCTGCCTGACCTCAGCTGGGGACAGCAAGTGAGGGCATCTCTGCTCCTGCTAGGACCTGCTCCCTCACCCAGCTAGCATCGTCCCCAGGTAATTGCCAGTGTGGGGGCACCTCAATTTGAGGACCATGCCAGCTGTGGACCTGCCAATACCACAGCAATGTGAGCTCTTGCAAAATGACTTTAAACTGAAAAAGGACAGGTTTAGCTTAGCTATTAGGAAGAAATTTTCTAATGTGAGGGTTGTGAGGCACTGGCACAGGTTGCCCAGAGAACCTGTGGCTGCCCCATCCCTGGCAGCGCTCAATGCCAGGCTGTATGGAGCTTGGAACAACCTGGTCTAGTGGAAAATGTCCCTGCTCCTGGCAGGGGTTTGGAACTGAATGAGTTTTAAGGTCTCTTCCAACCCAAACTATTCTGTGATTCTATGATTTTATGAAAGAGGAATGAACCAACACATTGAACCTTTTGCTCCCCAGGTGAGTGCAGCTCAGTTATGGCACAGGGAACCTATGCCAGGCCACGTGCCCAAAAAACAGGCTCTGGACTGACCTGAGCTGGCTTTGAGACCCAATCCTGCCTCTCCACAAAATGTAAAAGAAAGAGTTGGTCTAACAGATAAGAACTCAGCATATCTCCTCTGAAGCCCAGGGAACCTTACTAGAGATGATAATTATGGCTTGCTCAATTTAATAATTATACAGGGCTATATTTCATCTGCGCCCAGTGCCAATTCTAAGCTACAGTGAAATATATTTGCTTAAGTTTAATATTTTTTAGGGAGGAGTGCTATAATTTTCAGGGGAGGAATGCAATTAGATGAAGCCTAGCAATGTCTTTGCTAGCCAGCAGATTTTTAAAGAGTTTTGCCTTTATCTTTCTTTAAAGGAGCTTTGTTGACATCAGCTCCTGCTTTCAAACATGGTGCGGCCCCAGCAATTAGGAGTTCTGGGGATTAAGTAAAAAGTCCCTTTTAAAACTTTTCAGAAAATACTTTGAACAAGAGGGGGAAACTACTTAAGTCAGCTGCTTCTGTGCATGTCTTTTTGTGCTATGAAATATGACTTCAAAGAAAACCCTTCTGTTTCCATTTCAAGGTCTTTTTGTAAGGCAAGGAAGATAGGCAACCAGTGCTGGAATGCTGCCGCTGGAAGATTTATTGGAAGTCTTGAAGGGCTCAGTAGACTGGGAAGGCAATTTTTGTATCCTACTGCACTCAAGACTGATTTAATTTTGTGTCAGTTCTGGAACTGCAACCAGAATATGAGCTGTGAGTTTATAAATTGCTCCTCTGAGGGCCTGACCTTGCAGGGGAGAGGAATCTAGAAGGAGTTGGAAGATAAAGAGATCTTGCACAGCCCATCAGATGCATTTCACTGGGTTAGTGGACCTCTCAATTGTTCCCCATTTCACCCACAAGCACTCTGGCTTTGATAGGACACCAGTCTCTTTGCCAGTTTCCGTGACACGAGGGTGCAACTATCTGTCAGGGTATGTCTGAAATGTGAATTGGAATTTTTTGAATGGAGGACACAGCTACTGCAATAACCTATGTATATAACCATTACTCTTAGGAATATCTTTTTCTTTTCATTACTACAAAGTATATAAATCTCAAAGTGGTATTTCAAAGAAAATACTAAAGGCAGGAAATTTCATTCAAATAGCAGGAAAAATACATTAATTGGCTGATTAGATTTGGATATTCTCTGAAGGGCAATGCCAGAAGTTCCATCATATGAGTCACTTAAAAATATATTAGACAAAGCTCTTGGGGAGGTATTTCCAAAAGCAGTTTTATTTTGGCAAAAAAATAAAGAGAAAATGAGTTAATAGCACTGTATGTTTTTTTCATTGTTCAGTTCCAGCTCAAAAATCTATGATTCAAGTCCTGAAATGTGTATAATCTATGGAGTCCCATTAGAATTTAAGTTTCATTTCCAAAGAAAATTTGATTAGAATAAATTGCACTTTCTCAACATTAAATCACTGGTGTCCATAGGATATGAAGTACAGGGTGACTGCTTTTAAAAAACCATTTCAATTGCCTGAGATTAATATAAACCTTACACTGTAATTGCAACAAGTTTCAGTTTTTCTACAATTGATCTTCTCTGCAGCAAGCATAGAGGAATTTAAATAACACCACACATATCAAAATAACATTGTCTAATTGTAGAGCCAGCTATCACCACCATGCAGAAGATCACCCACGTAGTGGATGTATAATACAGGATAGGGACCATCAGATGGCAGCCCCTAAGCTGTGGTGAGCTAACAGGTCACATGCTTCTGAATCCTACCCTGGTTTTCTCTGATATTTTTGCTAAAAGAAAGCTAAATTATACTACAAATGTTGCCTGAATATCAACTTACCATGTAAGTACTCATTGCTGTGCAATCAGTAATGGAAAGTCAAGTGATCCATGAACTACGATGGTGAGATAGAAAAACTGAAATCCCCCTGTTACATATCAAATCAACAAAGCCTTACTGTATTATGTACAGTCCATTAATAAATGTCATCTGTGATTAGCATTGGTGGAGCTGTTAGAGGAAATCGTAGAATCATAGAATAGTTAGGGTTGGAAAGGACCTTAAGATCATCTAGTTCCAACCCCCCTGCCATGGGCAG